>JAXRJS010000050.1:1335000-1540186 GCA_037127375.1 Dione juno
AGAAATAACAATATGAACGCACCGGGATTCACACTTCTTTCCTGCTGCTTTTATTGTTTTATGTTTTCTCCAAACAAAACAAATAAAAAAAAACAATTTATATTCTATCAAAAACTCAATCATATCATGTTATAGGCATTTATCGCACTTTTCATAGATGTAAAGTACTTCTTATTTTAAGACCACAACTTCGTATGACCTCTTGTGGACCTTAACCTATATTACAATTAAATTAATTATAAATTACAACTATTAGGCAATTAAACGAAACTACTTTTTTATTACATAACATAACTTACCTTGAACGTTTAATTTTCTTTTCAATTATGTAATTTTTTTTACATAATTAAAACGTTAATTAAAGCACAGTATGCACATGTCGCACATGCGTATATATATATATAGTATATATATATATATATATAGATATATATATATATATATATATATATATATATATATATATATATATATATATATATATATATATATATATATATGTATATATATATATATATATATATATATATATATATATATATATATATATATATATATATATATATATATATATATATATATATATATATATAATTGCAAAACACCATAATAACCAACCCCAACCATACTATCACCATAGTGGTAATATAAATATCCTATACTTTAAAAAAACCAACTATTTAGAAATAAAAAAATTACAATAACTTCTAAATAAATGAGATTAAGATGAGGACCAAGCACGACGCTTACCATACAAATCTTATAAAGCCTATTTTTAACAAATGTTGTTATAATTACATTACTTATCATACGAAACATGACCAAATCATTTACTGAAATAATCATCAAAATACACCAATTTCAACAAGCTCTCTAAATAAGAGATCCTCTGCAAAAGTATTAAAAGCCCAACACCATCCCTGAAAAAGAGAAAACCCCAACACCACGGAACCACCACCATACCAAAAATTCCACCTACTTCCAACATAATTATCCATGCTTTCTTTCCGGACGATAACTGACGACATTCTCGTCGCATACACTATACAGCTGTCCAAGAAAGAGGAGTGTGGCGCTACCACTAGTATGGGAGCTTCCTTCCGGCTTGCTTGGCGACCTCGGATCGATATCGCCATGCCACCGGCAAGATAAGACATCTTCCCAATGAAACATATCAGCGGTTTCAGAGACCTATAATGAATAATGATAACGAATAAAAAAAATAATAATGATAGTTCCCGTTAGACAGTGATTGATTGATGACAGGAAATGATGTTCATAGATTATGTAGCGCCGCGTTTTCACTTTTTTTTTCGGCAAATTGATTTAAGTTGTTTTAAGTTTTTTTTTTTCTTGATAATGAGTGCTTGTATAAGTGTACAGTGAACATGCAATGGCTGTTGGTTCAATTCCTACATCAACTAATTCATCAAGGGCTTACATTATAGTGAAGTAAATGAAGTTTACTGATTCATTTTTTTAATACGGTTACGACACCTGCAATAGTATTCCTGCAGTATTCCTCTACTATATTGTAGATGTGTTACACGTATAAACTTCTCTCTCCTCTCCTTCTCTCTTTCTCTCTTCCACTTGAATCAGTATACCTAATCAATGAAACGGCATTAAAATCCGTTGCCAAGTTTTAAAGATCTAAGCATACATAGGGACAGATAGTGAGAAAAGGCTTAAAACAGAAGGAATTTATAAAGAAAATATAAAACATATCACAAATATACTACGATCTAAATATATATATATATATATATATATATATATATATATATATATATATATATATATATATATATATATATATATATATATATATATATATATATATATATATATATATATAATATATTTTTAAGTGAGTATCAAACTTCCAACCGTTTTGTGTACCGTAGTTGATGCATTATTCAAATCGAAAAAATTGTATCTATAATCGTATCCTTTTCAGTTTACGTCATTAGCACTTTAAAAAAACAGTATTTAAAAATACTTTTAATTGTAATAACGATTAACGATTTTATTCTTTTAAATGTATTAAAAATTGTGACTGAATAGGTAGGTAGGTAGGTAGGCAAAGAGTACTTTGTGTCAAGAAATGTATACATTGCGTGTTGAGTTTCGGAGCTATATCCCGCACAGATATATATATAGCTCCGAAGATATATATAGCTCCGAAGCTTGCCAGAGGGAAATAATAATAATTGATTCCTCCGAACGGAAATCGAACCGACAACCTTCGCGTTTACTGTCACACGTTATCACACTTCACCAAGCTGACCTCAACAATTATATATGAGTAAAAAAACGTAAAAATTCACGAAAATATTGTATGACCGTATTGATATTTTAATTCTCCATTATAAACAATATTAACTAAGGTTTTATAATAATTAACTTGTGAATTATATTATAAATGCACTGTTATAAGAAATTCATTTAACTGCTAACCGGAACTGAAAGGCAATGCCACTTTTATCTTTATTTATTTTTACTTAATTAATTTTATAAGGTACCATAAATGATCCATCCGCAAGAGGAGAGCTTAAAGGCGTTAATTAAACTCCAAAATTATTATTATTTCTTACTTTTCTTAATGAAATCTTCCTCTCAACACGCAACTTACGCCCTGTAGGGGCAAAGCTTGAAATAAGCTTATAAAAAAGATTATACATAATCATAGTTATCACATTATATTCAATTCTGCCAGCCCTACATTAAAAGTAGAATAAAATAATAAAAACGTGTTACCGATACTTCAAATATATATAAATTGGAAAGTCTGTCAATGTATCAACATAAATTTTAGCAGGAGGGTAGTTTATGTGTAGGGCACATTAGCTAAATACAGGTTTTAAGACATTCGTCTCCTAAAAAGGTCGTTAAGGGGTTGAAGATTTGTGAGAAACCTTGTTGTTTTATGGATTTACTTGGATTTACTTGAAAGAAGTACTTTTCTCACATCTTCCGGTCTTTTTAACACATTTATGGTAAGTTCTTGGAATATATAGTATATTGTGCGTTAAACAACCGACACAGTAATATAAATTAAATTTGGAAAGTAAGCATTTCTACTTACTTGAGTATAGTTTACAGCCTACCGTGATATAAACGATCGTTCATATAATATAATGTTGTATGTGTTTTTAATGACTCATTCAAATGAGTTAAAGCGAAATTTTCCCATAATTACATGCAAGCTTCTCACTGGAAACGTGTTAAGAATCTCCGAGAAGTCGTTAAGTGCATTTGTATTATAAAGCTTTTTAGTAGCTTTAAGAAACACATATATGTAGGTAACTAAATAAATATATAACATATTATATTGAAGCCATCGTGGCACAGTGGGGCAGTTTCTATATGTAAATGTGATGGTCGTGGGTTTAATATTCCCTCAGAAGAATAAATTACATACATTTCTCCGTTTTGGCAAGTAAAAGCTTCTTTTTTTTTAAATGTGTAAATGTAATTTAGAAACTTCACCCCGCATATAGACGGGGCAGAGAGAACCTAGTGTTAAGACACCCCGTCCGTAATGAGATGTATTGTATGATTCATATTTTCAATGTAATCGATTCTGCCTATTAAAATCTATCAGTTAAAATCTAGTCTAGACTAATCTACTTAAAACTTACAATATAATAAAAGTCTTTAAAATAAATTATATTAATTTAAAACAAACTAGCCAACTAATTTATTAGCACTTAAGTTTCGCAAGGACACATACAAAAATATACACGTTACATTTAACTTAATTACTTATTTTATTTATTGTTATCTCAATATTTACTTACTGGCAACATTCTCTATAATATGAATGGTGCAACTTCAAGAGCTTTTAAATTTTTCCCCACAGAACTAGTGGATTAAAAGCATATTTTGCTCACTGTTTTCCACTTATCATTTTATACAAATAAAATTTACATTGAAAATGTCATAAAAGTAGCGACAATTAGTTTTAGTTTAAAATAAAAAGCGTACATTGCAAGTATTGCTATATTTACCGTTGGATATTCATCTATATTATTTTATTTGATTACATCTGTTTGTAACTTAAGGTTAATTTTTTGATATCATTAGGGTATTATTTTCCAATGTTTTTTCTTCATTGTAATTCCTTTATAGCAGGGCAGGTAAAAAATGTAAGTTCCAATTTCGTTGTCTGGTATTTTTTTTTTATATCGCTTTACCTTTTTTAAATTAAGAATCTAAGCCTTAGTTAAGAACTTTTAATTGAGTTCTTGAGACAATAGAGCCTAATATGTTTTTGTAAAATAATAATTTTATATATTTTTTCAATTCCCGTTCTGGAAAGATGAAGAAAGCACGACGTTGAGTTCCATCACTTAGCAATATCTCAAGTTCGAGCAAAAAGCACAAAACGGAATGTCTTGGCACTAACCTATTAGTTGGTTCTGCCTACCCCGTTATAAAAACAAAAGCTCCATTTGAGATAGAATTAGCTTTATTTTTTACTTTACTTTTAGACTTTTACTTTACTGTAATATATTTACAGTAAAAAGTACAGGAAAATAATCAAATAAGGACATAATAGAAAACAAAGTTTGTATAGAATTCATAAATTCATATAATTTTTTTATCTATTTACAAGCATGTCAATAAAACGTATAAAAGATAATTGATTTATAACATAACATATGCATGCAAAACATTTTAAAGGTTAAAAAAGCTTTTTTAGTCGACACTCCCGTTAGTTTTACTTGTAATAAAATTGTGAATTACACATTACATACATGCATGCGATCTATGTATGCATACTTTGCATACATAGATCATAAAAAGAAAAAGCTGGCGATAATCTGTATTTAATAAAAACAATGTCTGTGAGAAAACCTATTGACGTTTTATCTGTGGTCATTTGCGGAAGTTTAAATATGAATTGATAAATTGAGAATTGATTTAATAGGAAGAAATCAAGCTATTTGCTTTATTTAAATTTATTTATATTCATATTAAAAACATGCAGTATCATTATTACTGTAGCTGTCGTATAAATATACTTAACCTATAAACACATACAAGCTCTAAAATGTTCTACTTTAGGAACAATTATATATGTAGCTTAAGAATAATAAAAATAAAAAATATCCATGCATGGCAAATACCATCATCTATATTGACTTAATTTTCATAAAAGAAAAACGACATAGCAACTACGAAACTTCAAACACTGAAAAACAAGCTTTAAAAAAAAAAATATTTGAAATTAGCAAAAATAAACGCTATTCTATACATGCTAACGATTTATTAAAGACATACGTCCAATCAACGGTATTTTTGCTGTATCAGCCTTGGCCACTACGCTGGGAGCCCCGAGGCATACTATGGCGATGGCGTCGAAGAAGGAGGAATGTGGCGCAATAACCACCACTGGAGCGTCCCTAGGACTTGCTGGCAAGTGGTGGCGACCTAGTACTCGAACTCGATGGAACCCAGCCGCTACCACCACCAACCGCATGAGGGATAGAATCGAGAAGCGTAGTTTGCTAGAAAATACGGTAATGTTAGTAAAAGGAATGGTTTACATTTGAATGTGATAGAAATACAGTATAATTGTATGTATATACATATACATATATATTACTTTGATTCGCAATTAAAACATTTATTGAAAACTTTCTAAGTTATTTAATTTAAAAAGTTTAAACTAATGATGTCATGTAATGTATTATACAGATATACAGGTATATTATATAGTACCTGGCTAAATAATTTTTATAATTTACATAAAACAAGATTAAAAATATATATTTTTTTTATTGTTTTTTTTTAATTTTGTGTTGCTTCGTGTAAGAAAATCCCTACAAGGGGTCCATTTTATTCTTTTGGTGTACAGGACCCTAAAAAAGACATAAAAAGCTCACAATTCTTCCTCAAGTTAATAAATTATGTTAATTTATCAACGATTTACGACTTTATCGTTATGATTGATTAAGAACTTAACGGCACTCTTAAATGTACCTGTCATTAAGAAAGCTCACATATTTATAATCATCAATTAAACACAATCTTGTGTTGAAGCTAAAGTTAATTTAATGACTTACGCCAATTTAACTTTATTTATTTATTTAAGAGAAATATTGGTTATTGCAAGATTTCTCAGATTCATGTCTTGTAATATAATGACTGAATATATATATATATATATATATATATATATATATATATATATATATATATATATATATATATATATATATATATATATATATATATATATATATATATATATATATATATATATATATATATATATGTATATATGAAGGACAGATTCACTGACATATCAACGCACAGCCAAAACTACCGTACCGTAAATACCGTACCGTATTTAAATTTTATTTAAATACCGTACCGTACCGTAAATTTCTTATAAGGTTTTCATGATAAAAGTGAGCACTTAATAAGGATGTTTAAAAGTTCAACTCCTGAGGGGGTAAAGTAGGGGTGTAAAGTTTATATGGAACTTTTATAATTTTAGTCATAGAAGAATGAAATAAGGGGAAAAATGGAGGGGAGAAATTGGTATGGAGAATTTCTCATTTCTGGACTTAGCAGTATAAAAATTGGTTTACACAGTCATGATTAAAACTAAAAATTATCTGTATAGGGTAAACGGTAAACTGGATGGATAATAAACGGCACGCACACGTGAACGAAGTCGCGGTCAAAAGCTAGTTACATATATTAAATTATTTTCTTTAGTAAGACAATAATTGATTTTTTTTTATATGTTTTTCTAAAAGTATTTTTTTTTCTTCTGTGTAAAATAAAACTTTATAAAATATAAAAATACTATATTGACATAAATTATTTTATAATGTAACATTTATTTTTTTAAGCTACTTAACGCTAATTACGCAGTTGAAAACTTTCTCCCTATAAAGCAATTACGCATGTCCAGTTATAGAGATTAAAAAACAAGTTATGAAGTTCTTATAAGTTTTTTTTTTATATTACTATAGTTTATTTTGTTTTTGTTTTCATTTGTTATTAATATAGAAACCAGTACAGGAATTGAATCCGCGACTTTGAACGTGATACTTTGACATTTACGTATTATATTAATAAAAATTATGAAGGTATTAACATAAGTTTATATATAGGGTTTGTATTATGACAATAATCCAATATACGTTACATGAAACCGTCAACGTTAACTTAATTTGGACTACATTATGCTGGCTTCTTATTGGGTAACATTTATTTGTATAGATACTAATCTATTATTATCTCTCCTCCTCTCTTTTATCCATACTAAATTTAAAAAAAAAACAAATTTTAAAGAAAACTCTTTAAAATTGTCCAAGCGCCGCTCAGCCATATATTTACATCAAGCTATTTCACAATTATTATACGTTTGTTACAACTTTTATGTTGTTAGCATCTCTATCGGGAATTTTTATTACAAATTTCCGCTACTCAAAGATTATTGCTAAAAATAAACACCTAATGCAAGAGAGAATACTATTTTTTATATTTTTATAAGTGTCATTATCTATATTAAATATAGAAAAATATTTCAAATATAATATAAGCATATAAAATTTTAACGTAGCGGGATTTGAACCCGCGCGTCTTCGATTCCAAACGCTTTAAAATTTTGTTCTATACTGAGTAAGGAATTATACTATAAAATTAATAAAAACATTCACATCAAATTATTGAATTATTAAACTATTGAAACCTTTCATATGCTATTTTGATGATTTTAAAGTGTTAATTCCACACTAAGGATAGAAAAATACTTAAAGAAAACATATAAAAATTTGAATGCAGCGGGATTCGAACCCGCGCCTATAGGACGGTGTCCATGAGGCGCGGGTTCGAATCCCGCTGCGTTCAAATTTTTATATGTTTTCTTTAAATATCTTTCATATGCTATATGAAAGGCTTATACCAGTATACGTACTTCATTCACGTAACAGTGACCAAGTAAACTGTACTTATATTATGAAATCACTAATTTTAGTAAACGAAAGCTTTTACTAGATACTTTCCAGTATATATTGAAATGAGAAATATTTCTTTTAGAGAAACGTGTTTTGACAGAACAGGTTAAACCAACAGTTTAACTACATTCGTGTGCAAGCTATTAATCAAATTTGAAGATTTATGATTTTAAGACTAAAGATTTATTAGATGTAGCACTATTCGTACTATTATGGGCAGTACCGTACGGTACGGTAATATAGCCTACAGCCATTGATAAACGGACTATTTATATTTAACATATTAATAATTTTACAGTACAGTAGTATGTAGTATTTCATGAGACCTGAGTGTAGCGCTTTTAACCAAAGAAAGAAACTATTCAGCTTTATAATTTAAAAAATATAAAGTATATAAATAAATATTGTAACTATAGTAAATTATAAATGGTCTAAACGTAATAAATATAAAAGAGAGAGGGCAATCATTAATAAGTTGCAGGTTTTTATCTAATTTGAGAGTCTAGAGTCAGTTAATAGATCTAGAGCGAGAATAACCTATACAAAATAATTTTCTATTGAGATTTGCACGTTCAATCAACAAACTCTTCTGCTTTATAATATCAGATAATTATTAATTAATTTTTTTTTTCATTATTGTAGATAAATGGAAAATTAAATCGTAATAGAAAGTTCTCTCTGTAAGGATTTAGATTGTATCTCATAGTACATTAATTTATTTAAGTGAATTTTGTGCCTATATTAGATTTAGGGATTTAGCCTATACAGCCTTATGTACTTGTATAAATTGCATCAAATAACCTCATTATATGTACAGTTACTAGCGACGTCACTCACTTACAAGTGCTAGCCGTACGCGACTGTTATGATATTCTTAAATAAATATATGAGGTGTATTTCAAGAATACGTTGGAAGAATTATTGTTCCAGGCTTAGATTGAAGAAAGCGTGCAGCAAATTTGAACCAATTATAACTTGGCTACTCAGCTTTGGAAGCTAAACGAATGAGGTTATATTTGCTTAGTTCGGAATTTGAACAAGGTGTTAGATTAAAATTTTCTTTTATGTTGTCAAGTGTGAATAAATCACATGCTAAAATCAGTGTTTGGTGAGGCTCTGATCCTGGAGGCTGTTGATATGTATGAGTGATTCAAAAGCGAACCCGGTTAACGCCGGGTAAAAGCCAGGACGTCCTTCCATTTTCAGAATCTACGAAATCGAATCGAATTATCTTAAATAAACTATTGATAAGCCAAGATACATTTGTGATACAATATACGGAGAAAGATATACGAAAAGCTTGCCAAAGTTGTCCTCCTTCGTGACGACAACGCTAATGATTCGCGAGTTTAAAAAAAAGAAAAAAAAAAAAAAAAAACAAAGTTACTGCACATCCAACTTTCTCTCCGGATCTATTACCATCCGATTTCTGTCTCTTTACAAAAATACAAGATGTCCTGAAGCGAAGTCATTTTGACATCATTCCTGTAACTTAAAGAACACACAAACATCAAAGGTAGTTTTGAGATTGTGATGAGTGAATTGTTAGCCACAGAATATACTATGAAAGAGATTAATTTAAATTTGATAATTTTTTGAAACTGATCGTTATTTCTAAAAAATTACATTATCATTTTGATTAAACCTTGTGTGAAAAAAGGCTTGATTAGAGTTGTCTATTATATATTTTTCCAGAGATATACCTAGCCTTATATTGTTAAAAAGTAAGAAAATTAAATTCCGGAGAGCAGAGAAATAATTTATAAGTAATCATTTTTTGTTTTATAAGCTTAATAATAAAGCTTAATAATGCTTAGCATATTTTCATATAACATTCTATATAGTTGTAAAATGCAATATGTATCCAAAAAATACATAGAAAGATACTGTTATTTTATAACACACGGTAACAAAAACAGCTATAATAATACAATATAATCAAACTCAAATCAAAAGCTCTTAGTAATTCGTCATGGTACGGCGAGGCGACGGAGTATAGTGGAATACATGTACCTACGCGGTACGTGGCTCCCAATCTTGATAGCCGACTTCCCTGCTTTCTTCATACAAATATTACTATAACACACTGGTTACAACTTTCTGACAAGTCTCGACAAGTCAGAGAGAACCCAAGAAGAGAAGTTATAAAAGGCTTTCTTACTTAAAATTAAGTTGGTAACGAGCATTGAATTGTGGAGCAAAAAGTCGATACAATAAAAATTGTAGATATAATTTCCATTAAATAGCATGTAAAAAAGTTTGACTGGTAAAATCACTTTACATTTATTACTACTACTATAGAATGTGCAAAAAGACGGAAGTGACAATAAATATTTTTTATTTTTTTTTATTAATTAATGATCAAACCAGCCAGATGGTACCATATTTTTATATTATCACCTGACCCACGTATAATTGTCAGATTTCATGATATCATATTAATAATTAAAAATTAGTAAGTAAATTTTCTTCAAATTTAATACGTGAAGTAAAAACTTTGGACCTCCTTTTTACGAAAATTTGGCACACTTATAGTTTATATGTAGAACGCTAATATATTTCAATAATAATGCTTATAAAGTTAATTAAATCAATATATAAAACATTACACACACTACCATGTTATGTTTAACAATATAACTTTTGTATAAAGTGACATACTCGTTGCTATGGCAACGCTCATTTTACGCGCCAACGGATCCTCTAGTAGTTACAAATCTACCTAACTAAAGAGGTTAAAAAGAAAAAGTCCCAAGAAATGCTTAAAGCTAAGCTAAAGCTTAACGTGTAAAGCTGTTAATGTATATACACCAATAGGAGGTATATAGATTCAAATCGTGGTACATTTCAACTACAAGGCACTAGGAAGCACTTCTCTTCGAGTGATTCTTGGCCTCGGCATTCGATGTTTTGTAAACATAAAAGCAAATTTACCGGTTTTGCAATAATCTTTATGCTTTTGCTAATCTATGCCATATTATATTGGTATAGATGCGAAAATAGTTTAAATTACACATGATTGTAATTTGGTTCACAGTAACTAGCGCACGGCAATACATTCTTATATGCTATGTTCAACATAAACACGGTGTCGTCATTACTTTAGGATTTTTTTCTATACTTTACCATATATTCTAGTGAGAAATAAATGATAGAGGCAATAACGCCTTCTCTTAGAAATGGAATAGCTACTCAGTACCTCTGGTTTTAGGTAAAACTAAACCTTTATAGGATCACTTTGTTCTCCGTCTGTCTGTCTGACAAGACCAAATTTTAATTTTAATTATCTAATTTCAAAAAATGTAAATTTATAGGCACTTGACCAATACAGTTTTTATAGTAAAGACAAGGCGTTTGCCTTGAACGTGGAACGTTACATGGGACGATCAGGTGAACCAATCACCTGATCGTCCCATGTAACACTAGAGGATCTACAGGCTATGTTTACAGCAAATAATTATAAAAATAATGGAAATAAAAGAAGAAAGTTGTGTAATTTAAACTTTCGTCACAAATACTAGGAAGTTTTCTCTCGCCATATGATTTAAAATAGACACAGACAGACAGACAGAGACATTACTACATTATAATATACTTATCAACTTCTAAAGTTAATATAAACAGACTGAGATTCTAAATATTCTTTATTCAAAATTAATTTAAAATATATTTTTTTTATTAAAATTTCAAATTTTCATAATAATGCAGTCGTTGTCATACCAAGCGAATAATAATTAATCAGTTACACTTAAAAATCGATTGTAATTCTCGTAACGCCTCATTTCGACACAATAAGTCTCGGTTCGATACGTAACCAACCTTGAGGACAAAGGTTGAAGGTTGGTAATAAAATTAAGGTTAATTGGATGTCTAAGCATTTTGTATATCGATTTATTTAAATTTTTTATTAAAAATTAAAACTTAAAATTTTATTTAAGTATCCTTTAAAATATACATACATTCAGAAACACAAAAAAATCGATTTATCTATTTATTATTCTATTTTATCCTATAAACAATTCAAATCGATACTTAAATTCAAATCGATTTATTTTTTTTAATATTATTTGTATTTTTTATATATTTGACTGCATCGATTGGTTACAATTAATTTAATTTATATTAAAAACAATTGTATATCTGACCTATTTACATAATATGCATATACATTACTATATATAATAAATAAAAAAATAATCTACCATATATGAATGAATCTAAAAATAAATAAAAGCTGGAGCGGTGAATATATTACAGGTATGTAATTTATTTTAATCAGAGTAAGACTTGTAACGTCACGTCGGCTTTTGTTTATCAGTTTAAAATATTTTTTATATAGTTTCATATAAGCCAAAGGATATGGAGAGAGATGTTAGTGACCAGAGAGAGATGTCACTACATCTTCTATCCATTGAAAACATGGGTGCTAGCTGACGGAACTAAATTTGTCATTAAGATATGATATTAAACATATGGTAGTGTGTGTTATGTTTTATTTATTGATCTAATGTATTTTATAAGCATTATTATTGAAAAATATTATATCATATCATAGTCCTCCGTCCACGCAATTTTCATAAACAGCAGTCTAAAATTTTTGCTTCACGTACTAATATATAGATTTAATATAAGCTTTAACCAGTGGCTCTTAAAAACTGTGTTAGTTGCACATGACACATTCTAAGTTCCCGAGATAACAATGAATATAAGGATAGTTATTTACATCGAAACTATTAATAAATTATAATTTTTCAATAAGTTTCAGCTTTATTATATTATAGGTATGTAATATATATTTTTTAAATATAGTATGTAAGACGACAAAGTGTTATTCGAACCGAAAACCATCGTGTTAAGTTAAATACTTTTCTAATATGTTCAAATATTCCTTAACACTCAATAGGCAGAGTGAACCATTGTTAAGACACTCCGTCCCCCACTTTACCCATTTCGAGACATGCATGTAATGGCGGAACTCAACGCCGCGCTTTGTCTAGATACTAAAGCGAGAAAAATTTAAATTTTTTTTTGCCCGAGTATCCAACTCTCCCCGAGTATCAAGGCCTCCGAGGGCCTCTGAGGCCTCTATAGCACTGTACACCATTGTTTGCTATAATAATAATAATTATCACAACATATTTCAGCAACACCAGACTAACCAACCAGAGGGTGACATAATAATGCACGAGTGTAGTACAAATGAAGATCCACTTTCTCTTACATCGATATTATAATGCAATGACATGTGCAGGTGCAGTTGGAAAGCAATGATTATTGAAAGCAACGAGTATAAGAATATATGTAGGTAATGCTTAATGCGTTCTTGTTAGGCGGAAATCTTTATATGGGCTAATAATGGAGAAGCGCGATTATTGTGGGTTCAAATACCAATCAGGTGAAATTATTATTTTTACTTTCCCTCCATGGTAAATGATTTATATATTCCTTTCTCTACATTTTACGTAATTTCTTCAAAGATCTCGTTTATTATTGACACTAACTTTGTTACAATTATAAGTGGCGTGGCAACAGTAACGAAACTGACAGATAAATATAACTACAAAAAAATATAATTGCAATCTTTTTTAAAGACATTTGTAACAATAAAAACGATTAACATTCTTAATGGCCAGCTAGCTTCTGATGGGCGACTGTCCAAATGACTTATTACTTAGAGATAGATATTTCAAAAGTTAGACATGACATAGAAAGTCAATTGGCATACAAAAAAATTATTTAACGAACCGTCATCTGTACCAAATTAAGATTAGGTACTCATTTCAAAAACCGCCTTATTGTTTGCACTTGACAAGATAATTTCTAATTTAGAACATGAAATCTATATCGTATTAAAAAGTTATTATTTTAAGTGCTTTTAATTATAATCTGTTAAAAAGAAAGTAAAAAAAACTTAACGCCATATTGTCTTGTTGCTAGAGAGAGGGAATGGAAACAATTTTGTCCCACGAGCGGGAATCGAACCCACCACACGTAGTCACATGCTATGGCGGTCTTCACTTTACTTTTTTTTATTTAATCATACTCAAATTATCCACTAATAGAAATTTTTACATTTAATATCAAAAGATATGCAAGAAACAACAAAACGGTCTCAATAGCGTGTCTTATTAACTGTTCCACGTCAACGGGCGCATGAAGGCCAACCTGTGACATCTTAACAGACTTGAAAATTGTATTGACACAAATCAATTACAATAGATATATATATATATATATATATATATATATATATATATATATATATATATATATATATATATATATATATATTATATATATATATATATATATATATATATATATATATATATATATATATATAAACAATTTATATAGATTGACCACGACTACACACGTAATATTTCTAAAATTGCGGAGAATGGAAGGTTTTAACACTAGATTCTCTCTGCCTATCCTGCCATATGTGGGATACAGCGTGAAACTAATTAAAATAGAATAATATTTGAACATTATTGTGGCGCATTGTATAGATATGTGCTTGATTTAACGCTATGGTTGTATAGTCCGATGGTTCTCGTGATACTCATTACTAAGTGACTGATAGACGATGTACGGCCGTAATTAATGTGCACAATAAGATGAAATCTGGCAAGTGTGGAATCTGAAGTGCAAGGAGATTCTTTTCCAACATTTCTAAGGGAATAATATAAGGTGTCTGTTTAATAGTTCGGTCTGGTTACATTCTGCAGAGTTAAACTCCACGGCCTAGCATGTAATGAAAGTAAATGGGTGAAATATCGACACAAAATTAATAAGACACTAAATTCTCTAGATACATAATGTTTTAATTTTGAGATTCTCGACATACTCCTGCGCACGTGACGATTGTGGATTCGAGTTCCATTTGGGGAAAATGAATTATTAGATTTCCTCCCCTTCTTTCTTTGCAATATATCGATTTTTGAGCTGAAAGTAGGCAAAGTGTGGAGCAATTTGTTTGTTTTATGTCCATATATATATATTACTAAATCACTCAAAAGTAAAGTTATATATACACTTAAATTAAGAGTAATATATATATATATATATATATATATATATATATATATATATATATATATATATATATATATATATATATATATATATATATATATATATATATATATATATTACACACGTCATGTCAAGAGCATAGCAATAGCACTGATAGTTAACTTAAATGTAATTAGATTAAAATAAAAAGTTACGATTCCACTAACTAAAACATTTTAAAGTAAAAAAAAATAATTTTGTAACCAGAACCTTCCAGCGTTGATGAAACAAGACCTTGATTTAAAAACTTGCGTTCAAAATCATTAATTTTGTTATATCACAGCTAGCGAATCGTTCGCGGTTTCGCCCGTTTGATCGAAGTACTCGGATTTACTTTAATATACTCTTAATATACATGAATTGTGCATATATTATTTTTTCTTTTCATGTTAAAAATAATGGCAATGTATATATATATATATATATATATATATATATATATATATATATATATATATATATATATATATATATATATATATATATATATATATATAAAAGAAGGCTATAATTTCAATAATGGTTCAGTATCTAGGAGGACGGTACACGTAACACACTTCCTTGTAAGTCCCGATCCCGTGGGAATCCCCTATTACCTACACTATTCTAATGAAAGTATCAAAATCAATTTAACCATTTAGTCCTAAATTGAAACAGACAGACAAAAAAATTAATTATGTTTATGAAACGTGTGTTTAAATAACGTGTTAAAAAAAAAACAATTATGTACGTATATGGAAATCACAACAGACAGGCGCTTCAATTTTATTTATACATATATGTATAGATAATTTTTTGTAGTTTTCTTAATTTTATTACATTATTTGAATGAAATTTGTAACAGTAATCATTTTTCGAATAATTAATTTTAATTGTACCAGTGAAAATTGTATATACCAAGCTCCGCTTTCCACTTTCCGTCCGAATTAAAGATTTTGATGCGGAACTTAACGCTGCGTTTTGTGTTCAAAGAGAATGAAAAAAAATTGACTTGTTGCTTTAAAGTATATAGTTACGAGTACTATAGAGGTACATTTCATAAGTAAGTAATTTTACAATATACTCGTATTGCCTAATAAATACCGCAATATTAAAATAATCCCTTGCTTCATATTTAACTTGTGGTTATGAAATTCAAGCCTTACATTTTACATAAAAACAGTGTACTAGTAACAGGTTCCGTTGTGGGTCAGCGGCACTGCGTCTACCTGTTAGCACAACTCTCCGCTCTGGTGACACGACCAAGGGCGGCGTTGAGTTCCACGAGGAGAGAATTGAGTTCCAAGAGGAGAGAATTGAGTGTCTTAACACTAGGTTCTCTCTGCCTACCCTGCTATACGCTAGATACAGCGCAAAACTATATAACAAAACAACAGTGCAATATATATTAAGACTAGTAATCAGTACTTTAAAAACGGTAAGAATAAAAAAAAATAAAAAAAAATATTGATGTAATATACAGTCCCTCACTTCACTTTCCCTTCCCTATGTCCTTGTTGGTGCCGTCTTATCTGTATGTATATATAGTGTTTCTGTACATGTGTTCGACACCCTACTCCTCCTAACGGCTGGAGCGATTTGCGAGCTCTGCAGTCGATGTATACTGTCAAGAACGTTCGCGGTCAACAACATTAAGGTCAAAAAAAAAAGAAAAAATTCAAGAGTATAAAACATAGAGCTCTTAGAGGATCTTATCCTCTAGAACTTAGTGTCGTGTTTTAGTTGGATAACAGTTATAGATTTCCATGTAAATAAATATTGTCATATGACAAATAAATATACGTAGATTAATTTGATATCTGGAGCGGCCTGTCATTTACCATAAACAATCATAATTTGCTAGTACATAAAGTGGATTAATAATTATGTATATAGAGCATCATTGTGGACGCAACAGTTTCCTCTTATAGGCCGCCTCTCACTCTCCTATTCAAGGTTCCAAGGTTCGTTTCAACTATAAGTACCATTGTTTGCATTGTTGGGCGATTTTCCTTTTTATCACACATTGGTGTCGACGCAAGTGAATGACAAGCGGTGGTCGGGCATTCTATTCCCAGTTAAAGTAATTAATACTTGGAATACGACCATACCAATGAAAAAAATAAAAAAATTCCGCCACCCCCCTTTGATTAGCGTGGGCTATTAAACGTAAATTTCCATATTTTTTCCGTTTCGCTTGGCTCCCCAACATGTCAAATTTCAGTAGTGTGCGTTGTCAGTCAGTCATTTACTTAAGTATTTATAAAATGATGTTTTTTTTTTAAAGCACACGACGTTCGAATTAAGACAAGCTAAAAATAAAAATCTTCTAATCAATTTACCTCCTCCATCCCGTCATTGGCTGCCGCCGAAGGTCTTCCTCGCTTAATCCATATAGTCCGATGCACGCAAGGAACCACGCTGTGACGATCAGATAACAAATGACGATCACTCTGAACGGTAGCAGAATTACTGTGAATATCGCCGTCTGAAAAACAAATAGGTTGTTTATATATAAACGAGTTGATGAGAAATTTTATATACACATTTATCTATTTTATACGACAACTTAGTTCATTTGAATTAAATCAAAATAATAACTATAGTAGCTAGAATGTAAACTATAAGTTTATTAACGGTGCTTTGGCTGCATATTTGGCCGAACCTAAGCCGTTCTGGTGCATACGCTGTTATATGGCAACGAAAACGTAGATATTACAGAAGGATGCTGTGGAGATGCAATTTTTTCATACACATAATGGTAGGTACCATCTAGGATGTCACAGTGAGACTTAAGAAGAATATGCTCAACTGGTTTAAACAAGTCGCAAGAAAGAATGGTAAAGAATACTGGGAAAATTGAGTGGCAAGAGAGTTAAGGGGAGATCACGGTTGATGTTATTGGAGGAAGGTCGGAAGAAGCATGAGGACCCAAAGGATTTAAAGAGGACAGGAGGAATTAAGTTTTATATTAGGTATAACCATAGAGTTCATCTATATGTCACTGTAGCGCAACTAGAGGTAATATATATATATATATATATATATATATATATATATATATATATATATATATATATATATATATATATATATATATATATATATATATATATATATATATATATATATATATAACGGCCACCAGCGACTTAGTGTATGTGGACTTTATTTTATTCCTATTAGTCATAGCGTGATGTTATATAGCCTATAGCCTTCCCCAATAAATGGACTATTCAAAACAAAAATATTTTTTCAATTTAAACTGTATTTCCTGAGATCAGCGCGATCAAACAAACAAACAAACTATCTCTACAGCTTTATATTTAAATTATATATAACAGTAAATAGAAGACGAAGACACGTAGAGATCAATACATACAATAAAAAGCCTATATCATCTCACTTATTTATATTTTTACTATTTCCGTTTATAATTTTCTAGTAATTTTATTAATTATTATTCCTTTATACAATCAGTAATATTCACACGCGTCAAGGGAATACATTAATTATAAAAAGCATAGCTATCTATGCATTTTATCTATATAGGGTATCTATGCAAGAAGTAATCTCGTTACTTTCGATCTGTAGACAGCAATAACAGTATTATAAATAATTTCACTTCTAATGAAGATAACGAACTATTAAAAAAAATAAGTTTCTTTTTGAAACAAGAACAAAATTAAACATTTTGGAGAGAATCCAAATCGGCTAGGTCATCTAGACCGTTTAGTGCAATATGCGTTCACATATTGAATAGAAAAAATAATGCAGACGTAAATAATTTCTAAATATTTATGCTTACGTCATCCGCGTGCAGTAACACAGTGTCCGGGTTCAACCCACACTCGAGGGAATGATATCAGTTATATTTTTTATTTTTAATATACTCTATATCTGTCTAAATACAAGAAAAACGTCACAACACTATCGTCTATCTACCAATCCTGTGTTTTAACGGAGGAAATATGTAGAGAAATCGATATCGGTTTATCGATGTAATATAGCCTATAGCCTACTCGGTAAAAGACCTATCGAAACCTATCGGAACAAAAAAACATCAATTCGAATCGGTACTTCCTGAGAGTAGCGCGTTCAACCAAAACAAACTTACCAGCTTTGTTATACTCAAAGATTACTCAAAAAATAACAGTTTTTGGTATATCTTCTCTCCTCTACCCAAAGGTTGCCTGAAAAAGCTCATTTGGTGTACAATAAAGTACATTTTACTTTTTTTTACTTTTTGCTTTAAAATATATATTAAAATTATTATATTAATATATTAAAATATTATAAGCAATTCTTTTCATTACCCTCTACTTACTACGTAATTATTGAATTTGTAAAATATGTCCTTCTAGTTTATAGTCAAATAAAAAAATTGTTTCTATCAAACATTTAAGCAAGCGCATTCAGATACAAGGTCTATAAGAATACAATAATTAACAATTTAAATAAATGATTCAAATCATAATATAGATATGTAATTCTTAAGACATATATAAATTATCTTAATAGTTGTAAAAGAAGGTATTAAATTTAGATATGGGGCCGTAGTGGCGCAGAGGCACAGCGTCTGACTGTAAACGTGACTGTTGTGAGTTCGACACTCGGGGAGAATTATTTATTTCATTTATTTATTTGCTCTGATAACACAAGACAACGGCGATGAGTTCCACCACCCAACACGCAGTCTCAAAATTTGGAGAATCGGAGACGGAGAGCCTTAACAGAAGGTTCACTAGGTTCCCGCTTCTACACCAAGGGCTTTAAAGTAGGCTAAAATTTAATTTTATTCGATTATTTACCATATGGCTGTTAATATAATTATAATAATCGTATAAATGCTAGTAAAATATCAATAATATTTTTATTATAAGTAACAACAGCACTAAAATCTCGATAGAGACACATTCAAATTTGTCTTTATATATTGTTTACTATATATCACTGTAACTTTAACTTTAACTTTACTCACAGTCTATGACTTCTTGAATGTATTTTTTTTATTACGAATCTGTCGCATTATGCAGAGTAAGTAGAGAGTGGAGAAACGCCACGACATTGGTTGTAAATTTTACCATAGACTAAACCAACCTGTAGTTATTGAATGCACAATCACCATTGCGGTGTTACTAAATATTTATATTTTAACTTTTAAGTTTTATAGGGGCCTATAAAACTTAAAAGTTAAAATATCACCATTTTGGTATTGATAAAATAGATTTTAATAAGTCAAGGTCCAAACGGTTTATAAACAGGTTAGGTGTTTGCCTTGATACGATCTAAATTTTAATCAATAGTTTATAATAATATATTGATACTTTATATATATATATATATATATATATATATATATATATATATATATATATATATATATATATATATATATATATACATATATATATATATATATATATATATATATATATATATATATATATATATATATATATATATATATATATATATATATATATATATGTATATGACAAGCACATATGATTAATAACATATCATTATTATGTTTCTTATAAATGGCGAAATTGGTATTGATTCTTGTGCTTAAGAGTAAAAAAATGGTAGTAAAAAGATTTAGTAATTTAATAATAATTCCCCTATATTATTATATTATATAAACATTGTACGTGATGGTTTGGGGACCGAATGTAACCGTAAAGGGCCCCGAAATAACGTGTTTAACTTTCCATCTCGACCCCTGACTCGCGTGTGTAGGTACATGAGCCCCGACATATATATATAGTAATAGTATACACTGAGCACGTCCAGATGCACTAAATCATTATAAGCCCTTTTATTTTCTTATTCTGGTATGACAAAATGTGATATTGAGCTACGCCACATAGAGAAGAACGGTGTCTTGACGCTAGGTTCCCTCCGCTTACTGAGCTGTATGCTGGATAAAATTTGGAGATTAAATAAAAGTTTCTATATATAATAGGATTTTTTCACTGAGAATCTGAAAATTAAAATATATGGAAAAAGTAGTGATATATACCGAAGTTGGCGTCAGTGGCGGCAGAGCTTTATTATCCCTATTTACAAAGGAAGGGGCAGTGTTCAAGATTGCGGTAGTTATAGGGGCATTAAGATTATGAGCCACACCATGAAGCTCTTCGAGCGCATGATCGGCCTCAGGCTCCGCCAAGAATGTACTGTCTCTGAGTCCCAGTATGGGTTTCAGCCAGGATCAGGCACTATGGACGCCATTTTTGCGCTCAGAACTTTGATGGAGGCTTACAGGGAAAAAAGGAGAGCTCTGCATGTGGCCTTTTTGGACTTGCAGAAGGCCTTTGACTGTGTGCCACGTCAGTGTATCTGGTGGGCATTGTGATCCAAGGGGATCCCTGAAGCCTATATTGGGGTTATCAGAGATATGTACAACGACTCCGCTTCAGTGGTTAGGACCGCTGTTGGCGACACCAAGCCCTTCCCGATTACAGAAGGGGTTCACCAGGGCTCAGCTCTTAGTCCGTTCTTATTCAATGTAGTGCTGGATACTGTCTTGGCTGACATCCAATGCCAGCCTCCGTGGCTGATGATGTATGCCGATGACATAGTACTCATCGATGAGAACCGACTGATGCTGGAGCGTAAAGTGAACGCCTGGAAGGGTGCGCTTGAAAACGGTGGTCTCAAACTGAATGTGTCGAAGACCGAGTACATGGCTTGTGGGAGCCCGGACTCGAGCACCATCCATATCGGGCCTGAGCCAGCCGTTAAGTCGGAGAAGTTCAGGTACCTTGGAGCCGTTATGCATGAGTCTGGAGGCATCGACCACGACATCCATGCCCGTATAAACGCTGCCTGGGCCAAATGGCGGGAGGTCACTGGTGTGGTCTGCGATAGCAGAATACCGCCCAAGCTCAAGGGACTGATATACAAGAGCATTATCCGACCTGTTCTTATATACGGCAGCGAATGTTGGCCAACATTATCTCGTCACACTCAGGAGCTTCACGTCACGGAGATGAAGATGCTGAGATGGATGTGTGGCGTGACGCGGTCCGACCGCATACGTAACACATTCATTCGAGGTAGTCTTGGGGTCCGTGACGTAGTGGATAAGCTCCAAGAGCGTCGCCTGAGATGGTATGGCCATGTTATGCGCCGATCTGAGAACTATGTCGGAAGGAAGTGCCTTGACATGTCTGTCCCTGGAGTTAGACCACCCGGACGCCCAAAGAAGCGATGGCTGGATGTCGTGACACAAGACCAATGAGAGCCAATAAATTATCCACTGAGGATGTTAAAGACCGTGCAAAGTGGAGTAGGCTCAGTCGGAAGGCAGACCCTGGCAAAAGCCGGGACTAATGCCAAGAAGAAGAAGAAGATATACCGAAGTTGGCACGACCCAAATAAAGCTTTTATTTTAGTAGAGTAGGTAAAAAGAATATAGTTCTCACATATGATCACGATTATAGTCTAGTAAGCGTTATAACGAAACGAGAGAAGCTGCGTCAACTAGCTAAAGCTCAAGTGGACTGCAGGTTGCTGAACAAAAGCGCGAGATATGGAAGTCCCTTCTACGAGCCCTATGTCCCTGATGAGGGATAACAGGGCCGCATCATCATCCTCATCAAACGTTATTACTGGGAATCTGGTACGGTGAAACCTTCATTTTAAACTAAGTTCTTTAGCTATGGCATATGACATTCGCTAATGTCGTGTTTTATGGATAAACCTTTTTTTTTATGCGGACGCAAAATAATATACCAGTGTCAAGTATAATAGAGAAAACTGATTAAACTTTAATCGAAGGTACATTAACATTTTGACAGGTTACTGTAAATGATTAAACGAAGAAATAACGGAAAATTATTTATACCAAAATCAATTACCTCTGTATACTTTCGACATATGCATACATCCCTATTAGTTTTGTCTATGGAAAGCCAATCAATTTCAACCAATCATAAAATAACTGTGGATAATGAATATCCATTCTCTTTTCAAATTGATGCACGTACCTACCTCCATCATATATGTAAAAAAGCTTTTCGTTTCGACATTAACTTAAATTATTTCTAAATGTTATTTGAAATTTCTTATATGTACGAGTAACTGTAGCGGCAGTAACCGTCTCGCAAGTCACTGTTAGAACAGACAGACTATATGTAAGAAGCAGACTCAAAGAGAGTTTTTATTTTTTATTATCCTCACGATATGCCTTTCCGTTATTTATTTTTAGTCTCTACAATAGTAGAGTCTTCAATACTTCAAGTCTTCTCTAACTAGAACGTTTAACATATATTTGAATCTAGAGCCTTCGTGTGTCAATAGTGAGACGGACGTATCTTATTTACAGTTAATTTCAATAACTATATAGCATTTTTACATAATTTTAAAGACTTATTGTAATTGAAATAGGAAGCTAACACTATCAGACTTCGATATGCACATTACATAACGCATCGAGTGGATATTTGTTGGTCTAACGGCTAGTTGACTTTCCCTCAACGATCAATGGTTAAGCGTGTAATTTTCAACTTTCTTTTATTTAAACACTTAGGAGTGTGAATAATATTGTATTTATATTAATATATAATAATTGTTTTGCCTGCTATAGAAAGGTTAATATTATATACAGGAAATATAGCCTGCATAACAGCGAAATTGAGGTTGCATTTAGTTCAAGCATATTAAAGCAAAACATGCACACATTAGTCAACTAGTCTAGACTTGTCCAAAATGCGACCGATAATTTTAAAATAAATCAATCAATCTGTTGTCAAATTTCTAGAACCTATAATTTTTATTCTAGGTATCACCTACATACAGTAGAAACCGGACGACCGATATGTCACATAAATTATTGTGCTTAATCTATAAAGATCTACAAATAAAATGTATATAGAAAAAGGAAAAAATACGTGTAATATAAATAGTATTTTTATGAAATTTGTCAATCCGAAGTCCGAATTATTATTCCGAGTCCGCATAATTAAAAGACCGGGCAATCGAGTCTTCGCTATACATAAATATATCTATTATATTTTACCAAGACCTCGCTTAGTCCAGGAAATAGAATTCAGAAAAGATAAAATCAAGGTAATTTAGTCGAGTTATAATCTCATTTAGGGTGATGGGTGTGGAATAGCGGTCCAACGCCCTCGATTCCCCTTCACACCTATGCATAACCAAATAACTGTACGGTACGGTTGATACAAGAATCACATGACTTTGACTTTATAACTGTTACGATTACAAAAATTGTGTACACTGTAGCTAAAAACTAAGAAAAATTACTAATTTACCATTTACCCAAAATCAAAACGATTAAAGGCATGTTTAAAAAAAAAAACATAAATTTCAAATCAATAGACAACTTGTAATTCTCCTGAAATCTAATAAAATGAATGGAGCCATTCCATTCCCAACTTGATATGAACTGAAGGAATTTGTTTGTTATTTTCGATTGAAGCCCCTTTAAGCCCTGCTGGCTCTGAGAAGTAGAAAACATATGAGGGATCGTCGGCAGCAAGGGCTTCGCCTGCGGGACTCGGACCCCGGTTGAACCCCGGCCGTTGAAAAGACTGGAATTCTTATTTAATGCATCGCAAGAATTTATCAGAGATGGCAGAAGGAACCTAAGGAACCTATAGGTGAGATATACATGAATATTTTGTAAAGTAAATTGATTGTTGGCCCCTTGAGTTTAAAAAGACTACGCTTACAAGCTATTAGGAGCCCCTTTTGGTGTAATAGGGCCCTGGATACGAACCTTTTGTGCCCTTAGACGTAACTGATAATCTCAAAAAATATATAATAGATGTCTTATGTCTTTTATAAATAATTTAGTCAGCCTTTATTTTGAGATTTCAATTGATAAATTGTTTAATTTATTATAAACGTAAATAAACCAAACTTCGAAAATAATCGAGCTATGGTCGTAAGTTTGAATTTCCGTCTCTGTTTTCATATAATAAATATTATATAAACAAGTTTCTGTCCGTGTGTTTATTTGGGTCGAGAATCGCTATATCCGAGTCCTGTAGGAATTTCGAAATATCATTCCTTACGATAACCAAAGATGCAAAATTACAGTATTTTACTCTCAGTACTTTCGGCTATCAAATAAGTATATGCCAGTCAGTCACTTAGTAATGGGAGATTTTTATACTCAATGGTCGTATATCGTATTCTTTCTAAATTTTCCTAAAATGCCGGCGGTTTCACAAATAACCGTCTAAATAACACGTTCGCCTTATCAAGATGAAATGTACAAGCAAATAATCAAATGTAACACTTTACGGACATTTAGGTCAACTCTGAACTTGGCTTTCTTTTATAAATTTTAGCGTTGTATTTACGATTTCTATACAATAATCGCTACATATATATAATTGGATTCCATTATATTTGTGCGATGATATTTTTCTTATATAGTAACATTTCTTTGGCGATCGTTTTACATATTTTAGATGATAATATAACAGGTACTTGACGCGTAAGTAATTTTGAATACTTTTTTTTACTACCATGGTTAATAAAAAAGATTATATAAACGGTAATTCTTGGTTTAAGAACAAACTAGAGAAAGTGCGACGATTGCTGCGGTGAAATGATTACGATCATATAATATTACGCAGGCTACATACTACAAGGAAATATTAATTTTATTACACATATAATAAATATAAAGTGAAAGAAGATATAAAATCGTTATAATGTCGCTGAGTCTCTACTATTGGAGTCTGCGCAAACAAATCACCTTGTTATTTTTTCCCCTGTATAAAAGATGTTATAAACATACTGACAACAATTATATATTAAGAAATAAATTCTTACCCGTATTTTATCATATGTGTTATCTAATTCCAGTTTATGAACAAATGGATTTAATATTTCGGCTCGCATGCCGTCAGGCGAGAAAGTACCCGTTTCACTATGCATTTTACCATTCATTTTCACAAAATCACAATTTCTAATTATAATATAATATATATTCAAACTTCATTATTTACACTTATATTATTATTACACTATTGTTACAAAAGTAAGAAGAAATCGAAATTGTATTTTATAGCGAGAATATCGAGTTGAAACGCACAGACAGCGAACGCCCTCCTCCCGACAAAGACAGGTTAATACTAAAATGTAAAGAGTAAAGCGCGACGAAAAAAAAAATAAGCTCAGCATCAGTTTTGACGCTAGTAATTATTATAGCTAAGTTGTTTGATTCAATAGTACTGTGTGGTAAAATTGTATACTCTTTTAAATACCAAAAAGTAGTTTTTGTTTTATTGTTTTTTTTTATTAATATTTAGTTTACATCTTCTTCAGTTGTTATAAAATGTTTGTAAAAAAACTTGAACACTGATGCTGATGGAGGTCAAAAACTATTCAGTTTTGTTTAGATCATTTATCTTATAGAAATAATTTTATTTTTTTCTTTAACAATTTCTAATATTGAACTTGAACGGAAAGGAAATAAATATTTTATTTTTATGTCCTTTTGCAACATACTTATATCCTTTTTTTGCATGGCAACATCGTGCATCGTACTCTATACTATGTAGACTAATTATAAAAAAAATTGAAATTCTTTATTCAAATAGACTTTTAAAGCACTTTTGTTTTATCGAATGAACAATGGCTACCACCAGCTTAGAAGGCAGTTCTGCTAAGAAGAGCCGGCAAGAAAATCAACAGTTGTTCTTTTAGTAATTAAATTAGCTAGAAGATATAAATTATATTATTTTTTAAAATTATATCTTAATGCATACATGAATTAGAACTGATTTATGCCATTTTAATATTTTTTATATATATATTATAAATTACTAACATTGTTTTGATACTTACTTTTTAGAGGCGAGAACTATTAGCTATACTTTAATTTTTAATGGCATACAGCAATATTAGTCAACACCTCAATTTGGAATTTAACGTGTAGCTATGACATTTTCTACTTCGGACATACATTACTTAATAATCATTCAAATTACAAGCTTAAGAATAGAAATTAAACGTTATAAAAGAATATGAGCACTTGTGAACACAAACCATCACCAAAGTGAACCATCTTTAATTCATCATTATTGAATTTAATTCATATTTTTATTTGAACTAATGTATTTTTATGATACACACATGAGGCATGAACTATATTTTTCTTTTAAATTAATAACCATAAACTAGCTACTGGCAACACTGACACTGACACAAGGTCATCACTTAGGATTGTATTTACGCATAAATGCTGTGAAACAAAAATAAACATGCAATTGTATTCGTATAATGGAAACAAAAGTGCAGAAACAAATAATTGATTACTTTTCGTTTTTTGAAGAGTTCTATAATACGTCCAAAGCGTGTTTGAAGATTTGCCAAAACTGCGCAATATCTATTAATAAACTGATTCGTCGGTGCAAAAACATTAAAGAGTAAGTTTTAGTAACCTTTTATCGGCAGAAGTTGTTTTAAAATATGTATTAAATATAGTATTGTTCTAGAGCTAACGTGATTGGCACACCCCTGGAAGAGTTTGAAGGACTACAAAGTAAATTGTTATCGGCTTTACATAACCTAATATCTGAGGAAATTGGTGAAATTCAAAGACAACGGTAAGTGACCATGTTAAATGCGATAAGCATTAGATATTAAATAATAATTTTGTATATACAATGCTAAACAAGCATTTTATATTAAACTTTCAGAACTGAAGTTGAAGAAGCATTTGACCAGCTTTGTTATAAGCATAAAGTTCTTTTGGGAAGCATCCGAGAAATTGAATTCTCTCAACAATCATTACTTGTTAAAGGGACTCCATTCCAACCACCACTAGAGCAAATCTTAGAATTTACACAAGATACACTTACATTTGGAGCAGAAATATCTGCACAAATTGAAACTTCATTAAATGTGTTATCTTTTAAAGGATTAAATACTGAGTGCTTAGTTGATAACTTCAAAATCTCTTCTGAGTGGCAGAAAAAAATTACTGAAATATTAGCATATACATCTTTTTGTTCTGACAACGAATTATAAACATGGATCTTTTAGGTTCTATTTTGAATTCAATGCAGAAACCTCCATCAGTGAGTGAAGCTCAGAAGAAAGCAATCAAGAAACACAAAGAAGCAGTTGAAAAGAAGCAAAAAGAAGAGAAGAACATATTAAATAAATTTTGTGCCAGAGTTGAGGAAAAAGTCAACAGTTTTATCACAGATGGGACTAAACCATATTTACAATTTGAACCCATGGAACAGATGTACAGATCAGTAATTAGAGATGTTGCAACTACAGCCGGGTCACAAGTATACTCATTTGGCCAAGAAGGCGTAGATAGATATTGTGTAGTTTATTTAAAAGACAAAGGACCTTCAGAAGATGAGCTCACTGTTCGAAGAGCTGGTGGTATATGGGATGAAGAAAAAGCCGCAGAAATGGCACAAAGACGCATTGAAATGGAAAAATATGCTGCAATAGAAAATGAAGAAGAGAAAAATAGGAAGCGCAAACATGGCAAAGAGGAACTAAGTGGGACATTCTATAAACAAAAATATGCTCATTTGATTGGACAAGAAGCAGCCATTGATGCAGCACAAAAGACTAATATGAACAAAAGTTATGGAGAAGTCCCTAGTGAGAATAAAAAAGATTTACGTTCCATTGAGCAAACTATGGCGGACATAAAAGCTAAGAAAGTAAAGAAAGCGGAAATAGAGAATCAAAATGCAGTTCAAGGAGGCACTTGACTTTAGCACATTCTGTTTAATTTTGACTTTTAGTTCTTATTTTTTAGTATTTCCCATATGAATATGTTAGTCTATAATATGTAAAAATACTGTATTTTCAAATCTTTAATACCTTTTTGGTATTTCATTTGAGCCATTAAAAAATTTAATGCTCATAACATATACAATATATAGGAATCCTTTTCTTGATTGATTTAGTATTATGACAATTAACTATCAAGCTATATTTTTAAAATGAAATCTGTAAACCAAAATTACATTAATATAAATTATTTGTTTATAATACTATAAAAGTTTGTTTGGTTAAACTTGCTTATCGCAGGAAGTAATGGTTTAATTGAAACATTCATTTAGTGTCCATTTATCAAAGCAGTCTATATTATCATCATGAGAGACCATGGTGACGTAAGCTATGATAGCTGACCCAAGATGACTGACCGCAGTCAGTCATCTTGGACACGTCTCTTGACTAAGTATTTCCATTTAGCCTTGCCATTGGTAAAAGTTAGTTCATCTGTGCTTGTACCTTGGATCAATATAAATATTTTATATTTTTCTTATAACAATCATTACCTTCTAATAACATTAACCACATTGAAATATTCAACTAAATGTGTTGAAAACGTTCTTCAGTAAAACAACTAGTCTAAAATTGGGCATAGGAAGACTTTTCTGGAAAAAGTAATTTTTTTTTATAATTTCTTTTAAATTATAATATTAATGTTTTTAATATAACCTTTATGGTGTTAAGTTTGAGTCTATGATACATTTAAACACAATTCCTCATTTATTTATATTTATTAATAAATTGAAATGAATGTAAAAAAACGTTTATCCTAACATCCAAAACCGGGAAAATTTTAAATTTAAGTTGATTAGTTTAAATTTGAAATAATTACTAAATAATATTATTTTTTATGTTAAATATCGATAGTTGTCTCTTAGATATTAATGAATCGATTTTATTATTTAGAATAGTTAAATACAGGAACTGCCTCTTCTAGACTGATTGTTGTCGTACACACATATGTGATTTATTTTAATTTTTTTTTTATTCTATATTTTGATTCAAAATAGTTAGTAACGACTTATTAGATCATTGGTCATAGTGTATATATAATCTATGTAGATATAACTTAGATAGCATAAAATTATTTAAAAAAAAATTAAGTAAATTTGTTGAATAAGGAAAGACATTGTACATGTGGAGTAGAAAATGTTTTTTTTTTTTTTAAATATAAGTTTTTCTATAGTGTAGACAAATTTGAATAATCTTTAAATCTTCGGTTATAATGTTGCCCCTATTGTTTTTTTTCGAATTAGGATATTTTTGTTCTTTAATTTAACTATCTGTACCTTATATTGTGTACCTGGTGATATGTTCAAATGTTTTAGTAAACAATGTGTGATGTTTACATTACATATGTGTAGTATTATTTTTCTTAATATTCCCTTGACAAAGTAAATTTAACAGGAAATACTTGAAATATTATTTCAGTGAAATGTCTATGGTATACTATTTGTGCTATGAATACCATTTCTATCCTAGCTAATCCAAAAGGTGACGGCCGACAGCATACACCTCCTTTTTTTTCGATGAAAAATATTTATTACCCACTTATAAGTACAGTAATGTAGAAAAAAAAACAAAAATTGAAGCTAAATATAATTTGTTAAAAAAAATATCGGTCAACTGTGAGTAATACGCGCGCACCGAGGGTTCCGTACCTATTACATGATTAAAGGTATTCTGAGGAAAATACTACTTATGAATTTACAAATTTAAATTTGCGGACATAGCCACTCATTTGGTATGGAAAATAAAAAAATGAACTACTCGTAAAGTTTGTAATGGTTATTTTCTGTTTTTAACATTTATATGATCAATTTTGAGATTTAGGCCTTTATATACATGTTATATATATGTGATATATGTATGTTATATATATGTAAGTTCTCATTTGACAAATTTCATGAACAGCGGACAAACTTAAATTTCCGGTCATATAGCGTCTGCCTGTAAACGTGACGGTTAGTGGGTTCGATTCCCATTCGGAGAGAATAAATTATTTTATTTTATTTATTAACATTTTAAAGGCAAAAACTAGAAGTTGACACCTTACTCTTACTTCTTATATTTATACCTACTGTGTCTATAAATTGCTTTCGCTACCGATATAAACTATTGCAAAAAACAGAGAGCTTAATTGATATACTTAGCTTATTATCTATAACCATATATCCCATAACGATTCAAACAGTACAGTATTCACTGAATATGATGATACAACCTACCTATACAGATACTTATCGATACAGATGACGATGCAAATAAAACAATATAAAGTAATTTTATTTAAACATTTATTTACCATCAACACGCAATAGATAGACAAAATTTACAATAAGTACACAAAACAACAAGATATGCAATATCAAGATTAATATTATATAGGATTTATATGTTATACGGTTACATGGATTATTCTTAGTCTAAACAACATGTGAATATATTATTGTCCATTTTATTGAGGAGAAGTGGAGATAGTTACTTTAGTTATTTAACTCAGTTGTTTAGTTTGTCTTTAATAATATATTTTCTAAAGAAATCAATAAGTAACCAAAATTAATAAATATATAATTAGTTTTAAAGTTAATTTTTAATTAGGCATGTTTAGTGTTACATACTTGCAACTTGCATGCATGCAGTTTTTATTTATTTGATATAAATAATAAGTACAGTAAAATCTGAATATTCACGTACATTCAGTATTTGCGGCTAAATATTCATTATTTTGCGAATGTAGTCGGTACAAGTAAAAAGTCAGATCAGATCAGAACTTCAGAACATGTCTCCTCCTATATTCACGATTTAATCCTTAATTCACGGAACGTGGAAGCTTTTATTATATATAGAATATAAAAATAAATACTAAATTCAATTGGTAAAATTATTAAAGTAACGTTCTCGACATTCCTCTGAATAGATATATTTCGGTTAATTTTCTATAACGATTATAAAATTGTGCGAATTGTGACGAGTGCAATGAATTAGTAAAGCTAGGCGAATTATTGTCATACTACAAAATTCCTGTTAAATTTAATTTAATATTAATTATTTGTCAAGCCATTTGAAATTTCATACATGAATATGCTTTATTTCATTCTAATTAATTTTTTTATCAATTTTAACTTCACTACAAAATAAATATTATCATACGATATGTTTCTAAATATTATTATTATGTATTCGATTCATTCGATGTGCGCTTAATTACTTTTGACAATTAAATAATTATTTTAAGCCAAATAATTAATAAATGAAACAAATATATATATATATATATATATATATATATATATATATATATATATATATATATATATATATATATATATATATATATATATATATATATATATATATATATATATATATATATATATAAAAAATAAAACGTCAAATTCTACAAATACAGATAACATCAATTTCTAGACATTTAATTGACGTTTTTTTTTTATTTATAAAAATAACACCAACAATTATTACATGTAATTTATTATTATTGTATACTGTCAATATTGATTTTAAGCAATTAAACTATATAACTATATAACAAGACTGTATTAAATGTTAAGGACGCTAAATATTGGCAAACATGGCCCAAACGCAGCCAATAGATTACAAACAGTCGCTACAAGCTTATTTTAAGCTTACATTATCATAAGATATATTTTTATTCTAAATATAAATTATAATAACTAATAAATATGTAAGGAAATTACAATAAAATGATAATTCTATAAAATATTATTGATATCGTTTAAATTTGTGATAGATTGATATGTCCAAAAATTTTGAAATTTTGGATTTGAATGCTCGGGAATTTTATGTTTAATATATGTATGATGTCGATATGTACGTATTTCATCCATTGATATATGTTGGATACATTAACAAAGCGGTAGGTAATAGCTTGATATGTGAAAGTTAAAATTAAAAAAATATTGACATTTTTCACCGATATGTATATTGTCATGTATGTCAACTAAAAATGTTATTTTTTTTTGTCGAATTACATTTGACGTATATACATTCTTTTAACATTGAACTAATAAGCGAATAATATATTTTTATTTAAATATAATAATTAATAACTAAGTATATAAATTTAACATGTACTAGTGGGGAACGAACCCACGAGGCCTGGCTTGGAGGTGACAATCATTAACAACTAAACTTACAAAGTCATTGGAAATAAATCTCCAAGACAGTTTTATTATTGTCCATATTTATTATTATTGTCATAACAACTATTCAAAAATCTAATTCATAACAATAAATATAATCCAAATAGGTATATTTTCGAAAAACAAAAGATAAAGATAGAAACAGTTTATCAATTTGTAAATAATTATTTTCCAAAAAGATATCATTTAATTATTTTATATCATATATATATATATGGTTTTTATTGTCTGTATTATTTTTTAGAAAGTGTTAAGCTCGATTCACACTATGGATATCATATCGAGAACGGCTGTATAGTGTAAATCGAGGCTTATGAAACTTTAAAGTCAACTATCAAGGTATATAAGTTATTTCTAAAATAAAATATTTATAAATATACTTAATATAAATTCTAATTTCAACATTTAATATTATTTTATTATAATTTCAATTTTCTCCGATAGTAAATAACTATCATAATTTACGTAAACACCACACGTAAAATAATAATAACGTGTCGTAATTTAGAAAAAATATTAAAATACCAAATATAATATTCTCAAGTCACATATTAAAACAAATTAATACCAAATATATTATACATACATATAAACTTGCTGTCGTTAGGCATACGGGCAGATTACCTGGTCGTATATATTTTGTGCATCGACATTTATTACTGTTCCACGTGTTTTTGAACTATCTTCCAATCGCACCTCACTCGTCGTCGTATATTCGCAATTACGTAAAACTGCGGATTTCAGCTGTAATGTTATCGGGAGAGCGGAAATAAAAAATACGACTTACTATTTGCCAAATTAACAAAAAATAAGAAAATATTTAAGTAACTCAGTTTTTACTCCTCGTCATCCGTCTCGCAGCATCCGGGCCAGCAGCATCCCTCAGTACCATCCGGTCGAGTGCAGAATAGAAGAGTTTCAACAGCGGATACAGGTCGGGGCTCGATTCCGTGAAAATCACGGAGGTCTTCAGCTGGGAACCATGCACGCTCTTCGTCATCGATTATTGGTATACCGAAGTATCTGAAAGGATAAGGACTGTGATAGTACTTTTATAACTTGAACTTCTATGAAGAATTCACATTTATATAAGGTTTATTTGGTTATAAAAGAAAACATAAATTATATACAGTAATGTACGAGTACATGAATATGTTGCAGTTTACAAAACGCATAGACGTTAGTATTTTCCAATTAAGTAATGTCTAAAGTTCTAAAGATTCTATAGGATATAATTATTATATCTACATCAAGCTTTAAATCGAAATTCAATATTGGATTGGAAAATTCAATTCAATATTGGAGAATTCAATTCAATATTGGAGAAAAAGCCTTACCTGCATATAGCCAATCCTGGTATCCACAGGACTGAGGCAAGCACCAGCACTAGAACTAGTAGAACTGCCCAAATAGGCCAGGATTTTTTCACAGTATCCCCTTCAGAGCTTACCCAGGCATCATATCCTGAACCTTCCGTTGCCAGTTCAGCAAACGAGGATATGAGGATAGAAAGCATTGCGAGAGGAGATAGGTATTTCCAACATATCATCCAATATATACCTGGTCGTTGGCCCGTCATCAGTTCTATGTCGTCGGCAAATCTGAGAATAATATTTTTGTCACAGTTAAATGGATAAATAGGCAATGATTTTATCTTGAGTGGAATATTTTATTCAAAAAAACTCTTATTTTATTTATTTATTTATATTTTACGTGACATTTACGACATACCATGTTAATTTCATTGATAATAAAATTTGTAGACAGGCTTTATAAAGATAGAGAGTCGTGTCAAGACACTATATCCACTTCCCATTCAAATTCGAGACAATATCACGTGTTGAGGGTAATTCAACACCAACTGTCACCACTCTGTCTTACAGACGCTTGGAAGTAAATAAAAACAGTTTAATAATGCCCCTGAGTGGAGGATGAACTGATAACAATTACAATTGAACTGGAAAGACTGGTTCCACTGGATTTAACACAAATTATGCTACTAATTCGGGCTAAAAGTACAGAATAGATTGATATATACCCTGTATTTGTATTCTGCCTTCCCTGTATTTGTATTACGTGGACTATTTAATGACCAGATTAAATGAGGGAGCCGCGAAGTAAAAAATATGTTCCTCCGATAGCAAGGGTAGGTAGAGGGAACCCATACACTCCGTTACCCGTTTTTCCGCCCAATTTGGAGGTATTGCGTGTTAAATGGTGGAACTTATCATCACGATTTGTCTTTTTAAGAAATCCATATAAGTCAATGGAAATCGAGAAACACTATTAAAGCCTATTGATTGAAATGTTAGAAGCTTTCTGAGAAATCTATGTTACGCAGATTAACACCTTTCCGTATTAAGATCCGCGCTTTTGTACACCCTCCAAGAGCTTTAAACGATTTATGTCAATAAATTACTTAGATCATAATAAAGAGACTTTTGCGAAAGTTTAATTTAATTATATATATATATATATATATATATATATATATATATATATATATATATATATATATATATATATATATATATATATATATATATATATATATATATATATATATATATATATATATATATATATAGAGGAGAAGAAAAGATTGCCTTGACACTACTTTCTCTGCTACTTCACTATTTCACTACTTTACTTATTAAAAAGTAATATAAAGCACTCCATAATAATATAATCAATTTAGAATGGAATCTCATTATCATTCATCTTATTCATCCTTTTCAAACATAAAATCGATTTAATGTAGTCAATTCAATTTATACACAAATTGAATAGTTTCATTTAATCTCTTACGTAGATGATAAAGAATTAAGCTTTTATAATTTATAAATTTATACATATCTCGTATTATTTTGTATTTTAGACTAAATGTATCAAATACACGTTTTCTTGATGTATTTTCTTATATTTTATGTATACAAGTTTTCAACCGATTCCGCCTCGTCCACTGTCATTACCCTCTTCATACATGGGCATGTATGAGGGAGGGGAGGATGGTCCGGGCGGTCCTCATGCTATTTACGAGACCTTGGTCTAGTATCTTCGGCACTATATTGTGATCTTATCAGACCAGCGAATTAAATATCTCCGACTGGGGATCGAACCCAAAAACATCGCGTTTACAGTCAAATACTGTCACACTACTATATTTAAAAAAACAATACGTCATTATTTTTCTTGCCCTTACAGTAAGTGCAACGAGCGGGGCATGAAGTCCTGTATTATGAATATAAATATAAATATAAAATTCTTCCTAAACAAAGCTTATGCCATAGCCATGGTATGGTGCCTTATGGGGTTTTAATTAAATAAAGGTGTACCATTTTAGTATCACTCAAGTTATTATAATGATAAAAGTTTTAATGGCATAGAATGTCATATAACAAAGCCTGCCTGCCGTAAGCTATATAAGTAATTACAAAACGTTTTAGCAATATATAACATATCTTTGTACCTATATAATACATATTTAATGTATATATTTATTATATAGTATGCTTTTGAGCAATATTTATTTAGGTACGGTTATTAAGGATATATATAGAAAGGTACTTTTTACATTACTGTTCGCTTTCGAGCAGTCCCTATATTCAAATTTTAATCCGTTGACATTTTCCATTATTACGGGAACGTGCTCATCCTAATCTAACCTAAGGCTAATATCAATCGTTATTGGCGATGCCATCGTTGAGTAGACTGGTCATAGATTCGATTTCAGTAGGAGAAATCATTAATCATTATTATTATTACCAAGCTCTTATAAAACGAAGCAAGCGTTCTTGACTTCAGCCACACAAACCGTAACGTCTCAAGTTCCATCAGAAAGCTGAGAGATTTTTTATTTTTTTTATATTGCACAATTTTGTAAAATGTACAAAAGGCGGGATTAACGCTTAAATTTTTGAGTATTCTTTATCAGCCAACCTTGTCAAGTTGGATAATACGTATGTAGGTGTGCATATGTTATAGTAAAAATATATAAATAAAAATACACATAAACATATACATTTATACATATATTAATATGAATATATATGTATATACAAACATACATGTACGTCCTTATAATATAAACATAATAATATATATTAAATTAGATATAGTAGCAATACTAGCAATATAATATTCCTAATTTAAATAAAATCAATTGAGAAAAGTCCAACGATTTAGACAAAATAATAAAATAGAAAAATAAATACTATAAACTTAAGAATTTTTAAATAGAACTAGCTTAGCTTAATAAAGCTTATAAGCTAGAACTAGCGAGTTCTAGCTTATTAGCTTGTCATACATGAACAAGCATGGAGGTTTATATAAAAAAGCGGTATTAAATAAACACACTCACCTTTTGACACCATACACGTAAGAGATCCCAATACATTCACAAAACGCGATAATCAATAATGGAAAGTTTCCACTGTACATGTCGAAGAGTAAGAAAATGTAGCTTCCTGAACCATGAGCGAAGCCCATGGAGAGAAGGCAGCAGATCAGGCACAGACCTCCAGTTAAATACTCTTTGCGGAGATTGGGAAACAGTTTCATGTCCACTATGGAAGTTACAACACCTTCCAATGTCCCGAACTGGGAATCTATTCCGAGGGTGAACAGCATCAGGAAGAACAGTACGGACCAAAACTGAGCTCCTGGGAATTGGTTGATTGCTTCTGTGAATATTATGAAGGCTAAACCCGTCCCTGATGCGGTCTGGAAATGAAAATTAGCTATGATTATTATTTTAATAAATACATAGGGTGCATATGCAGTAGGGAAATACAGCTTAGATATAAATTAATCAATTTTCCGTCCATTTATGACCAAGGGAATATTTCCTTACGTAATACATATGTATGTCATAAATTAAATTGAATCCGTTACTATACTCTACACCACAATAAATCCAGAGTAACCTATTCCCTCTAAAGGAGTACGAACCACACCCCACTGCGCCATGGTGGCCTCAATTTCTAAATAGTGGCACTATTGTACTCAATATTACCAACAAACGTTTGATTACCACAAAACCTTGGCCTAATATTGAAACGAGCTTACAACATAACATATTCCTCTTTACAACATAATTTTTTTATTAAAGCTCTTAAAACTGGGATTAAGGATAATTTTTATATTCCTGATAAATTATTATGTTATCGGGAAGTAATTATTATAATTCTAATTTTCTGCGTGCAGCCGATAATGCTTTTAATACATAATCGTACATGCTTACAGTAACAAATAACAATCAAAAAGCTTTTAACTTAAAACGTACCATTAATGTATATTATTTCGTTACTTAAACCTACACTAAGGTCATTTAAACTCTGTAAAAATACCTATGTTATTTATGAACTCCGCTAGGCCATATAATATAGGAAGTAACTAGTTAGAATAATATTGGAAGTAACTAGTAGTAGTTGGAAGGTAACTCCACTCGTTTTTGATAACACACTATGTTTTTCTATAAATTAATTCATTAGTAATAAACTGCTTTCTCTTTATCGGGTAACATGAAGCTTGCTATATTTATAATCTCAAATAATTAACTAATAATTATAGTGATTTATTTTGCAAATATATTCAGTAATCAATACAAATAATTATTCGATTTGATAATAAATCATAAAATAGTATCCTTCTTGTTATTTTTTAATCACTAGTAGATTAGAAAATTCGTACAACTCAATTTTAACCGGATTAATCAGATAGCACAGATAGACTATTCAAAGTGAACTGAGTGCTCCAAACTACGAGTTCTCTAAATTATTCTCCCAAATATAAAAACTTATGATCAAAATCTAATTTTATCCTGTGACGCTACGATGGCAAGACAGAGAGAGCACAGTAGAGTAGAGCTTATAAGTAGAGCTTATATATATATATATATATATATATATATATATATATATATATATATATATATATATATATATATATATATATATATATATATATATATATATATATATATATATATATAGTCTAGAAATGTAGCCCGCTTCTTCGTTTGCGTGGTCTATGATATCTAAAGACTCATTTCAACCAGTTCCCATAGGACCTGTCGTATTTCAGCATTTTATGCTCTTCTTCTTCTTGGCATTAGTCCGGCTTTTGCCAGGGTCTGCCTTCCGACTGAGCTTACTCCACTTTGCACGGTCTTTAACATCCTCAGTGGACAATTTATTGGCTCTCATGTCTTGTGTCACGACATCCAGCCATCGCTTCCTTGGGCGTCCGGGTGGTCTAACTCCAGGGACAGACATGTCAAGGCACTTCCTTCCGACATAGTTCTCAGATCGGCGCATAACATGGCCATACCATCTCAGGCGACGCTCTGGAGCTTATCCACTACGTCACGGACCCCAAGACTACCTCGAATGAATGTGTTGCGTATGCGGTCGGACCGCGTCACGCCACACATCCATCTCAGCATCTTCATCTCCGTGACGTGAAGCTCCTGAGTGTGCCGAGATAATGTTGGCCAACATTCGCTGCCGTATATAAGAACAGGTCGGATAATGCTCTTGTATATCAGTCCCTTGCGTTTGGGCGGTATTCTGCTATCACACCAGTGACCTCCCGCCATTTGGCCCAGGCAGCGTTTATACGGGCATGGATGTCGTGGTCGATGCCTCCAGACTCATGCATAACGGCTCCAAGGTACCTGAACTTCTCCGACTTAACGGCTGGCTCAGTCCCGATATGGATGGTGCTCGAGTCCGGGTTCCCGCAAGCCATGTACTCGGTCTTCGACACATTCAGTTTGAGACAACCGTTCTCAAGCGCACCCTTCCAGGCGTTCACTTTACGCTCCAGCATCAGTCGGTTCTCATCGATGAGTACAATGTCATCGGCATACATCATCAGCCACGGAGGCTGGCATTGGATGTGAGCCGAGACAGTATCCAGCACTACATTGAATAAGAACGGACTAAGAGCTGAGCCCTGGTGAACCCTACTGTAATTGGAAGGGCTTGGTGTCGCCAACAGCGGTCCTAAGCACTGAAGCGGAGTCGTTGTACATATCTCTGATAACCTCAATATAGTCTTCAGGCATCCCCTTGGATCGAAATGCCCACCAGATACACTGACGTGGCACACAGTCAAAGGCCTTCTGCAGGTCTCAAAAGGCCACATGCAGGGCTTTCCTCTTTTCCCTGTAAGCCTCCATCAAAGTTCTGAGGGCAAAAATGGCATCCATAGTGCCTGATCCTGGTTGAAACCCATACTGAGACTCAGAGACCGGACATTCTTGGCGGAGCCTGAGGCCGATCATGCACTCGAAGAGCTTCATGGTGAGGCTCATAATCTTAATGCCCCTATAACTACCGCAATCTTGAACACTGCCCCTTCCTTTGTAAATAGGGATAATAAAGCTTTGCCGCCACTGGTGTGGCATCTTTCCAGTATTCAAGATACGGTTAAACAGGTCAGTAAGTATAAGCACACCAGGAGAGCCCAACGATTTCCACGCCTCGATTGGGATGTCGTCAGGTCCTACCGCTTTTCCGTTCTTCATGCGTCAAAGACAATTACGAGTTTCGTCACGGGTTATTGGAGCAACAAGTCCGAGGTTAGGAGATAATTCAGGAGGAAGACTACAAGACTGCTGAGTGTTCAGCAGCTCCTTAAAGTAGCTTCTCCATCTCTCCTTCACAGAGGCATGACTACAAAGCAACGTGCCCCGAGAATCTCTGACGCAAAGACATTTTGTAATATCCTGCGTCGCTTTATCTCGAGCACGAGCCAGTTTGTATATGAGCTTCTGTCCCTCCACAGTTTCAAGTTTATCGTACAATGGCGACAAACTTTCTCTGCGGGCTCTGGCTACAGCTCTTTTGCTGGCCCGTTTCGCTGCAATGTACTCCAGTCTGTCTTCAGGAGAGTTGGAATGCTGCCACTCTTTAAACGCAGCCTTCTTTTCCTGAATCACCCCCTGCACCTGGTCATTCCACCACCATGTCTCCCTGTCGATGACACGCCCACCCTTAGTAACACCTAGAACTCGCTTGCCCGCCGCAATGATTGCTGAATGAGCTCGATCCCATGCAGTCTGAGCGGTCTCGGTGTTAGTAGATTTTGACTCTCCACCTCCGCCAAGAAGTCGGTCTGCATCGGCCCATTCAACAACCACCACTTAATTCTAGGCTTGCGTTTCTCGGCTACTTTCTTTTTCGGAGTAACATTATAGTCCATGACAAGGAGGCGATGTTGGGCCGTCAGGCTTTCGCCGGGAATGACCTTACAGTTGGTCACCCTGCCTATATGACACCGTCTAGTCAGCAAATAATCAATTTGAGTTAAGTGGGACCCGTTCGTATACGTTATAAGGTGCTGAGGTTTCTTCTGAAAGAAAGTGTTCACGATAGCCAGATCAGATGCAATGGAGGTTCTTAGAATATTTTCTCCCTCTGCATTGCGAAGACCATATCCAAAAGCGGTCGCAGCGACGGTCAACTTCAAGAATATATTTATATATATATATATATATATATATATATATATAATATATATATATATATATATATACTATATATATATATATATATATATATATATATATATATATATATATATATATATATATATATATTATATATATATATAATATATATATATAAAAGATATAAACTGTTTCTATGATATCTATCTATGATAGCTTAAACAACCGAAGCTCTATTGTATTATGATACTTTTCAACGATTCAACGTTATTAAAACAATAAATGCTTAACTACAATTTTTATTCGTAAGTCGTAATAAATTTTTTATCTACCATAATTTGATTTATTTATATCATATATACATATATATATATATATATATATTATATATATATATATATATATATATATATATATATATATATATATATATATATATAATATATATATATATATATATATATATAATCTATATATATATTATATATATATATATATATATTATATATATATATATATATATATATATATATATATATATATATATATATATATTATATATAATATATATATATATATATATATATATATATATATATATATATATATATATATATATATCTATATATATATATATGTAATATTTCAACACAATGCCTATTATGTGAGCGAAATATGTGGATCGGTATACCTTTACTACGTAATACTAATTATACCTTGGTTCAGGAAAACATTAACAAAAACAAAATAACTAATATTTTTTATATTTATAAAAATAATAATACAATACTTACATTGTCCAATTCTTTCTGCAAATCACATTCTGGCAAATTAGGCATTGTTAAATTGGTTAAATTGCCGTTTAAATCGAGCAGAACAGCCTGTCCCGCCTCAGGAAATGTCATAGATTTGTAAGCTGGTCCGAACAGCTCCAGCAGCGTTTCATTTCTAATCTCCAAGCACTTCTCGTATACCATTGTCGCTTTGAATCCTATTATAGAAAAGACCACAATACCAGCGAACATGGATGTCAGACAGTTCGTCATTGAGACCATGATAGCATCGCGATAGCAGTTATTATCAACAGGATTGTATGAGCTGAACGCTATAAGACCTCCAAAGGCCAAGCCTAGTGAAAAAAATATTTGAGTGCCCGCTTCCAGCCACACTACAGGGTCCAGGATTTTATGCCATTTCGGTGTAAACAGATGGACCAGACCATCACCCATACCCTTCAAAGTTATTCCTCTAAAGAAGAAAATGACGAGTACGATATATGGGAAAGTGGCGGTGACGTACACAACTTTCCCCGAAGATGCAATGCCTTTTATCATACACATGTAGACTAGAATCCAGGCAATTATAAGAGCGAGAGCTATTTTGTAGTTGAATGTCTCTGGATAATTGATGTCTTCAGATATCTGAAGAGTGGTTCTGTACCAGAAGTATTGGGTTGGGCTGCTTACCTGGAACAAATTGGTTTATTATTAATAATACAGTTGTAATTGTTTCATTAGGACACTAATGGTATTATTTTCTTTGCACATTGTATAAAATAAAGTCGCTCAGTCGCATAATTTCTAATGTGGTTTTCCGGTGTGGTCTGCGATAGCAGAATACCGCCTAAGCTGAAGGGACTGATATATAAGAGCATTATCAGACCGGTTCTTTTATACGGCAGCGAATGTTGGCCAACATTATCTCGGCACACTCAGGAGCTTCACGTCACGGAGATGAAGATGCTGAAGTGGATGTGTTGCGTTACGCGGTCCGACCGCATACGCAACACATTTATTTCATTCGAGGTAGTCTTGAGGTCCGTGACGTAGTGGATAAGCTCCAAGAGCGTCGCCTGAGGTGGTATGGCCATGTTATGCGTTGACCTGAGAATTATGTCGGAAGGAAGTGAAGTCGCTGGAGTTAGACCACCCGGACGCCCAAGGAAGCGATAGCTAGATGTCGTGACACAGGGCATGAGAGCCAATAGATTGTCCACTGAGGATGTTAAAGACTGATCAAAGTGGAGTAATCTTAGTCGAATTGAGGCAAACGAAGCCTGGACTAATCCCAGGCAGAAGAAGAGTCATATAAAACATTTTTTGCGCGCTTGTACGGAAATAATGAAATGACTATAGTTGTGTAGACCACATGTACGCGTACTATGAGAAAAGTAGTACATAAAAAGCTGAATATTTTCCGAATAAAATAAAACTACCTACTAACTGTTAGCAGATAACTAACCTATCATTTATTTTGTATAATTTTAAGCTTAATATTAAAATTGATTTATTTCTCAATAGATTTTAACTTTTGGCCAAGTCAAAAGTCGAAGCCAGAAAGTTTGGTGCCAACTTTCAATGTAAAGCTTATTAATGTAATTAAAATAAAAATTGAAAAAAAAGAATAAGTCAAATTAATAAAGTAGCTTTATTCAATTTATTTGAAATGTAGAAGATTTTCATTTCAAAGTATCTTTTGGGTTATGGAAAAATCAACACTGAAAAGTTATTAAGTCAGTCGAAGAGTATTGAAAGTTTGCACAAAACGTATACCGGTTGATCGACTGGGTGTTGACGCGATGGGTGTGGGTTCGATGCCCACTCATGGTTATTATCTATACTTACAACGACGTTACAAAACAAACGGCTTAAACATTTCTGCAACCCAGGAAATAATATATATAGGACAGTAATCACTTAAAGTTTTTATTTTTAATGGATATATTTGACACCCTAAAATGTACGAAAAAGGTTTTTTTTAGATGTAAGTATCCTGTATTTAACAGGGATAGGGCAGAGGGAGGGTGTTAAGTATTGAATGGCAGAATTCAACGCCGCGTTTACCTTGCAATACCGACGGACGGAAACATTAATCACTCATACAAATTATCTATATATAAAATTTTAAAAAAATCTAGAAGTTTCCGTAACATCGCTTGTATTCATTTATATAACATGAAGCTAGCTCGTTCAACCAAAGTAACTTTTCAGACAATTTAATTTAGATCTGCCAGAGCCAACCGCATCGGTACGGTTATGATGTAAACCTTTTAGTAAATCGTACACGTGTTTTGTACACGCTATGTACTATATAAAATGTCGAAATTGATTAAGAATTTGTTTAGAATTTGATACATTATTTAATACGTAATAGAATTTTTGATGCCATCTTGCCCTGGAACTATATCTGATAGAAAACGAATCGGTTCTGGGTTCGATTACCATTCAGGGGAATGATTTGGGAAGTAAGGAAAAAATGCAAATTTAAAGAACGTGGTGGAAAAGTCTGGAAACAGTCAGTCAGTCTAATATTGTAACGTTATATATAAACCCTTTGTTGGTAATGTTTATGTATCTATAAAATAGTCGCTTCATAGTACAGCTTAGTATAACCGAGCTCGGGTTGAACTAGCTCAAGTTCGGAGCTTATCTTAGCTTAGCATAGCTTTCTTTATGTTTGATCCAGAATGAGTTGGTTTCTTATGTAGCTAGATTCACTCTAACAAAGACGAAATACTTTTATTTTAACTTATAGGGCTCATTCATTATACAATTTATTCTTAACGAACTAAAAAAAAGGTTATTAATTCGACTAATCAATTTGAGTCGGTCCCTGTCAAGGAAATAATTACTTCAATGATAACTGTTATATATATATATATATATATATATATATATATATATATATATATATATATATATATATATATATATATATATATATATATATATAACGGATAACGTAATAACGGAATTTAATTTTAATAATAAGTAAGCTTTAAAATAATAAATGTGTGTATCAATAATACCGTTTATTGTTTGCTGAAGTTATCATCTTTACTTTTAAAATAATTAAACTATCAATTGCTTTCTTTTACGATTGTACTTAAGTGTAGTTCACCTAATTTTTAAAAACTTAACAGATAATTAATATGAAAATATAATTTTAAATTATACAATAAACTGATTTATTGAAAGAGATACATACAAACTTTTTTAATAAAAAATCCGAATATTCACGTGTTGTCTTCCACTACAAAGCTGAAACAAATATGTAACTATCGATTTGGTCAATAAGCTCTCACCCTATCATACACGCTATACTTTTCTAGACCTTTGACATTTTCACTCGCCTCGACTTCGTACGGATATTTCTCACAAAATGTCCATTGTCGATTGTATTTTTTTTTATATTTAACAAAAATGTTTCATGGCCAATGAGAATCATAGACGTACAAGAATTTCCTATTACATCGCACATCGACTTACATAGATTTAAATATATTATATATTAATAATACGCGTAGAAAATTATCTCATAGGTACGTATTTAATTAATGCTAACAATAAAAAGCTACAAAGATAATGTAATTAGATAACTAAGCTAGATTAGTGCGAATTATATACGTTGAATTTCGTTTTTCCCGTTGTCTTTGGAATTTCGGGAAATTACCCTTAATACTCCATTTCCCAAGGACTTCATAATAAGAGTAGCTATATATAGATACGTATGTTGGAAGCAAGCTTAGTTAAATTTTTTTTTAAATAAATATGGTCCCTTCTATATACGTATATATTATATGTTTACAGTGCAATTATAGTGATTCCAATAAAAACATCGATTTTAATAATTTTATTTTGGAATTTCATAAGAATGGACTCTTTTAAATATAATAATTCTTGATATCCAGTGTGAGATGAAGATATTAAGACGATGTACATGTTTTTTTTTTGTTTCACGTTTAGTTATCCCGCATATAGCAGAGCAGGCAAAGGGAACCTAGTGTTAAGACACCATACCCAGCTTTCCGCTATTCGAGAAATTGCGTGTTGAGTGGCGGAACTCAAGTTTCACTCGAGTGAAAATCGATTCCACAACCGCTGCGTTATCATACATACAAAAGATAAATCACGATAAGAACAAAGGAAATAACAAAACAAAGTCTGTGATGAAAAATAATGTACATAAAAAAATAATAATAAAATTAAAAAAAAGCGATATTAACATATGATGCTTTTGACTATTTCAATTGAGCTTCTAAGTCCAAGCCTAACGATGGGATATATGTCATGGGATATATGTCATGTATATGTCAAAGCGCCCATATAAACTTATAAACCTACATATATCAGAAGTGTAAAGGAAGTGTCTGTGAACAAATTACTCTATATTCCTAGATGAAAAACATTAAAAAATACAAACATTAAAATTTTAATGAAATCCTATGAACATAGGATACCTATATAGTGGAAATAGCTTAATTAATTAATATTTTATATTAAATGTAATAATATGTATAATATTTCCATTGTGGCGCAGTGCGACCTCGTCTGATATATCCACTAGAAGATATAATGTTGATTCTTCGCTCCTATACGGATTTGACGCTGAATTTTAAATTTTGTCAGTTATAAATTAAAGTAGAGTTATATTCAATTACATTTATACATCATCCTCCCAACCTCCCTCTCTACAGAAGGAATGCACCTTGGGGCTAATAATTCACCTGGTGTCGGCCCCACTTTTGGGCAAATATTTGTGTGAATATGCCAAGTCTATTTTAGGCTGAATCTTACATGACAATTTTATGTACATATTTAATATTGCAATTTATTTATAATTAATATTTAATTATTATAAAGAATAATTTATATTTATTTATTTATTTAGTTTCACGCTGTATCCCGCACATAGCAGCGTAGGCAGGAACTCAGTGTTAATACACTCCGTTCCCCAATTTCCGCCATTCGAGGCATTGCGTGTTGAGTGGCGGAATTCAACGTCGCGCTATGCCTTGTTGTCAAAGCGAATAAAATGAAAATAATTCATTCTCCCCTCATGGGAATCGAACCCACAAACCGTCGCGATTACAGGAAGACGCTGTGCCTCTGCGCCACGACGATCCCCAATATATAATTATAAATATTTATATGGTGAAATCATTCAGTCATCGAGCTTCACTTGAATTCTAGTAGCGGTGTAAAAAGGTCAAAGTTGCTCTCTTTGCGATTTGGATGAATGCCAATTTTAAAACGACCGCTTTTACAATTTCAATACATATTAATAAATGTAGCGAGATTTTTTTTATTTAGCTACAGCGCGTAGCTAAATAAAAAAAAAATCTCGCGTATCTCACATATAGCAAAGTCTCCCTTAATCCAGCGACCTAGTATACCAGAGTTTCCCTATAAGTTTTGTCAAACTCCTGACTAAATATTATTTATTAAAAAAATCGCACATTCTCTTTTTAAATGCAATAAATAAACTTCAAACTAATTGATTTTTTTTATTGAAAAATATTTTTTTTGTCCCCTAAGAAGGTCTCTTGTTGGAAGCTCCCTGTATATACTATTTTAAACTCAACGTTATCTCGTCATATAAACTAATTAAAGATAAAAAAAATGCACATAATAAAAAAATAACAACAAATTTTAATGTTTTAACATTCTACTCGTCGTAACTCAGCGGCACAGCGTCTGACTATAAACGACGACGTCGGCGACGATTGTGGATTCGATTCTTACTCAAGGTAATGAATTCTTTTCTCTTTCTCGCTTTGACAGTAAAACACAGAGCGGCGTTGAGTTCCGCCAAATGTCCTCGTCGCCAAATGCCGATATATGCCGATATGCCAAATGACGATAAACGTCATAATAGCATCGATAGTGGGTAACGGAGTGTCTTAACACTAGCTTCTATCTATCTGCTATATGTGAGAAAAATCGTGAAGCTATTTATTAACTTTAAAACATTTTACTTAATGTTTGTAAATAAAGAGCGGATACAAGGAAAATGGCCTGCCAAATAAGCTTGTACTATACAATATTGTACTGTTACAAGCGATAAAGCAATTTAGACGCTGTTTCCCAACAATTTCCTCGCTCAGTGTCAGTATCGCTTTCCTCAAATCGTGATGTACTATATATTGTTTGTATGTAGAATTGACGCCTTGTAACGAGATTTTCAGTGAGCTTACTTTATATTACTATTAGATTTCAAATAAAAAACTATTGTGGAGGTGTTATCCCTTTGAGGATATGCTTACCTTTTTTTATTTAACTAAATTAATAATAATATTTACTCTTAAATCAATGGTTCCGTAAATTCATAGATTTGCTTAAGAGCTAAGTGTCAATATAACACGATTCCTGTCGGCTTACCTGTTGTTAATCTTTTATATTATTAGCGTAAGCCGATTTTTGGCCCAGCGATTATGGGACGATAGCTGCACATAAAAAGTCGTTTATGATCTCATTTTGAAGATCTCCAGCCATAGATTAAAAGAAAAAAAGATGTCTTCTTTGCAATTTATTAAATTGGAACGATTTAACAAAGAATTAATTTTAAGGAGCTGGAAAATGTTACAAGCCGGTTAGAAAGCAGCTGTAAAAAAAAACAAATAAAAATCATGCGCACTTACTACGTCATTAAAATCTATTGAACACACGCAAAGTCTTGCGTTTTTACTAGTCATGATAAGTAAATTAATATAAATAGTAAATATTATTATGACTTAATTTTTTTTTATTATAACTCAATTTTAATTCATATAAATATATATGTTTTATACATGTAAATTGTAAGTATATGCGTAGATATTAAATGTAATAACATATTAAAAATATATTTCAATAAAATTTGGTGTTCTTTAGCTCTATGAAAGTTGAATCACGAGAAGAATATAAAATTGAGTTCTGAAGGAAAGTTTCTTGAAAATTGTTACAAATGAAAATGAAATTAGAACAAAGAACTAAAACTTAATTAATATTTTGCTAATATTACGATCTTTACGGTCTTTTCAAATTTCCATAACAAGAAGGCATATGACTAAAAGTCTTCACTTTCTATATTTATTACATTTTTTTTATACTATCATATCTCTGATATAATAGAACTAGTGGCGAAACCCAAAACCCATCACGTTTATAGTGAAGTGCTGTCACACTGCACCACGATGGTTTTATTTGCTTTATTTCAAATTTGAATGAGGTCCTTTCTGCTTTAAAATTTAAATTCACTTACTAAATTTCATATTTCACATTTCCTATCTGCTTTGAAATTTATATTTTATATTTCCCATTCAATAACCGTTCCACTAATCATACGTTACAGGTCCAATGATAACGTAATCCAAAATGGTAATTAATAACATTTTGTACACAAAATTAATTATCTTTTGCATAAACGTGTGTTTTGCATACAACCAAATGAAGCATAAAAGCTATTGACTTTTGATTTTTTTGATACCCCAGAAAAATCTTGAGAAAAAAAATCATTAAAAACTTATATACCGACAGTTTTTTAACGTAATCGTAGTAGTTGGTAAATTTTAATCTATACTAGTGTTTTTATCTACAGATAGGTACTAATATTATAAACCGAAAGAATGTGCTTATAAAGAGAAGAGAAAGCGTGTGAACTAGTACGCGCCAATATCAAGAACTAAAAATTAAAAAAGTTATATGGGCTACTCACAGTCAGAATGACCTTGATCATTTAGATTTTTTCCCGGTCATTTTCATCGTTGTGTGTCATACACCACTTAGACATTAACAATAGACCATAGAAGAGAAGCCGCATGTTAAAGCTGGCTTAAATATTTTGAAAGCTAGTTATACACGGAAGTTTTTATAAAGACTGGTGACGAAGAGATGTTCACATTACTACTGTTAAATTGTGATTGGACGAAATCATTATATTAAAAACTAAATAATAACATAATAATTTTATTTCGTGAAAATGCCTATTGAAAAGATGACCTCCAAAACATATTTTGTTTCAAAATGGACGACTGACACTTGACAGGCGCTGTCACAAAACAAGATTAATTATATCAAATATAGCGTTGTCGATGGGAAATAATTAAATGTTGATTATTTATTAAACAAAGTTGAACGAATAGATTTAGAACTCGATTTAATTAAATATGGCGATAAATTTATATATAAGTAAATAAAATTTCAAATACTCGTATAGCAGTATTAAGGTCTGAGTAATCTTGGAAGTGTAGTGTTGATAATATTCTTATAGGGTGAATAATGAAAGAATGTTAAAATTCAAGAAATAGTGTATGGGATAATATAATAATAACAATAATAGCTTCACGCCGTATCCCGCACAAGGCAAAGTACGGAAGGGTAACCGTAGGCACCGTAGGAACCTAGTGGTAAGAAACTCCGTGTTTAGTGGCGGAACTCAACGCCGCACTTTGCCTTGTTACTACAGCGAAGAAATTGAAAATTATTCATTCTCCCCGAGTGGGAATCGAACCCACAAACCGTCGCGTTTACAGGCAGACGCTACGCCTCCGCGACACGATGAGATAAAAAGAAGTTGAAGATATTATCAACTAGCTAAAATACAGACGGAGAATCACGTACAAACTCAACAGCCCCAAAGCATTTGTATGAAATAATAATATATGCTATGACCGTAACCACTCGTCCCTTCTGTGGGTTATTCATATATATATATATATATATATATATATATATATATATATATATATATATATATATTATAAGTATTATGTGCATTATACACTTTTTTTTTTTATTCTATAATTTGAATAGGAATTTTAGTCACACTATTGACTATGTCACCCCCGTATAATCTAATTACTTAACTATATGAATAATTTAGCCAATGCACTCGCATTACTTGACAATGGTTCTACAAGGACACTATTACAAGTACCAACATTAAATGATTTTAGCCAACATGGCCGCAACGCTTCATTTCGTGCACATTCAAATAACAAATGATAAATATCATCAATTTATTCTACACTTGTTGTACATTCAATTTTCCTTGGAATACTTAAATATAAAAAAGCAAACAACACACCCTTTTCAGCTTAGCAACCTAGATATAGAAAACTGTGTGAAACTCGACGACAAAATGAAAATAAGTTATGTTTAATTATTCTTCTTGTTCCGATTCCCGAGTGAGTATCGAACCTGTACCCACCACGCTTACAGTCAGGCTGCGCTGCCCCATTAACCCTGTAAGAGTTTGATATTCAAGTTATTGTGAAGTCTATTTTACGCCATTTATATAGATATTATTTAATTTCATAGAATAAGTACTTCATACAGATGTAGCCAATTACTTTAGTTTACGAGTATTTTACAAATGTAGACTACGTTGATATTGTTATTGAATGTAATAGTAATATAAATGAGTCCGAGTTCTTCATAATATAAAATAAATAAGGCATTCTTTTTTTTAATATAAAGGTTTTTAAAATAGCTACTGGAGCGTAAGAGATTAAGACATCGTTACTTTAAGTAGTATTTGCTGAGCTCTTTCTTATTTAACTTCCTTCACATAAAATGGAAGTGCCTGCTTGTTGTTTTAAATTTAAATAAAATACATAAGTAAGTGATGATTGGATTGTGTGTATATAAAATTTTTGGACATACATTTTTGTATGAAACCTAACTTCTGCTAACGATGGGAACTCATGGGATTTTTTTTTTCGGTGTAAACATTTACTTATAATTTGCAATGATTAATCAATATTCTATTTTTTACTAACTGAGATTTCAATGTTTTCAAAAATAATATGCAAAATTTTGCGTTTTGGGCCAACTTGGACGTGCCTTACTGTTTTACATACATATATATATATATATATATATATATATATATATATATATATATATATATATATATATATATATATATATATATATATATATATATATATATATATATGTGTGTATGTAAAACGTATGTCTGACATGTGAGTTATATATCGAAATTCTCGCGAACAAAGTCTCAGGCTACATTTTGTATGAATATTACATGTATACATTAATATGGGTTCGTTTATTTTAGTAATGGCAAGAATATGAAATCGATATTGGCTTAGTGAAGCGAAAAAATAAATGTTCTGCGCCAGGCTGAAAGACATCCTTGTAATTAATCTTCGCTAGAATAAGGATGTATTCACGCGAAATTATATGTTAAAATAAAATACTAGTATACGATTTTTTCCTAATATCAAAATATATACATATTATGTTAAATACCATCGCTTAACAAGCAATATCTGAAGTTGGGCGGAAAGTGGTAAACGGACTCTAGGTCACGTGAGAGTTAGTCTCTCCACCATTGCAGTATAGGCAGGCATACATCCTTTCGCATTATGCTCACAGCCATTTGATACCAATACATAATATTGTATTAGAGAAAAAATAAAAAATAGATCATTCTCCCCGGGAATTGACCCCACAAACCGTCACTTACTTCTGCGCCACGACGGTCCTCTTAAAAATTCGGTTGAAAAATGCTTAACGCTTGGTGTAACCTAAGCATTGCATAAAATTGGAAGCGTACATTCAAAATGGAGAATATGACAATGCCCAATTATTTATTATTTATTTATGTTCAAAACAAAACACTGGTAATCTAAAGAAAATAATATGAAACGTGCCAACAACCCTCCATGTTGGATTTTGCAGATTCAGTCTGAGGTTTTCCGCTCAAAAATCAAAGCTTACTTGATGTTCAATTTCGATAAGATGAAATAAAACGTCAAACAAAGACGCTTTACCCTCGAATGTTGAATAGAAACCTATACATACATGATATCTAGGCTACAGACCTTTTTTGTCTTAAGACACTTCCTCTATTCTCTCCATTCACTTCACCCACCAAAATTTTCAAGACATTGCGAGTGGCGAGGCAAGGTTGAGGTTTACAAACATGTCTGTATGAGTCAAATATTTATAATAAAATATCGATCTATTTATGTAAAGACACGCTGTGTAGGACTGCTATATTCATATCACTTCCAGTTGTTACTCTAGCGACGATAAAATGCTGTTTACAAGTGGACACGTTTTCAACTTATTCGCTTCACAAGACGGTACTCCTTAGGTCTACTCCTCCATTATAATATGATTAACGACCACGAAGAAACTGATTTAAAATTTGATATTTACTGGCAAAATCCGGAAACAATATTTTTTTTATTATATTTTATGATTAATAGTCTTAGTTATTTCAGCTTATTAAGATGATGTAGGGTGTTCAGTTCCGTGACCTGTTGTACAATTACGAGTATAATGTTTGTTATGAATTTATGAATTCATAAATATTATGAATTTATTTATGAATAAACCAGTATATATTGAAAAGAGTTTTTTTTCATTTGTATTTCTTTGCATTTACTCTTCAAAACTGAAGTAACGTGATGAAAAAGTTACTTAATTTCTAACATAGACCATTTATTAAGCGCGATAGTTATAGTTTCGTTAAAGTTTAAAGTATATAAATATAGCAATGCTTTGATATAGAGCAATATTGTTGAAATTGCTAAAACGTGTGACTTTCAATCAGTCAGTAATTAAAATGCCGTCGAAATTATTTTAAAATGTAGCATTTTATCTAATTTTTTATAGTTGAGTATAGTTTACCATCGACATAGAGGCCCTCGTGGCGTAGTGGGAGTGTGGGAGTAGTGGGAGTAGTGGGAGTGGGATGATCCCACAGCCGTTATGTTTACTGATTGTAAACATAACGGCTGTGGGATCATCCCACTCGAGAGAAAGAGTTATTTTCATTTGCCCGCCCTGGTAAGACGAAGTGTGGCGTTCTTCAAATGCCGATGCTTTTCAGATTTATGTTACCACATTGTTATCGAATTTGCCTCGTAGCACGTCAATAAATGAAAATCTCACTCTTCTTAATAAATGAAAATCTCAATCTCAATCTACGTGGAGTTTACGTAAGGTTTACCCTTACATCTTATAATAAAACCTGCTAAAAGCCAATAGGTAGTCATAAATTATTGTCAAAATTAATTAGTTGTCAAAATTAATTTCAGTACCATTCGACGGTACACTAACTCTTTACGCACGCACAAAAAGCTAAGCATTTGGGCATTACAATAGATCGATATATGTCCTGGGAGCCGCAGGTTAACGAACTCAGCCGGAAGCTTTTTGGAGCAGTCGCTTCTCTTCGTAGACTGAAAATGAAATTTACTCTTCTTTAAATATTGTGCAGGCAATCTCTCTATTATTACCAAATCTTGATAATGCTGATATTTGCTATCCCGATATTAGAAATCGTTATTGATACTTAATACTAAGGTAATCTTTGTACACGGTTTGTATTACATTTATGACTATCGAAAAAAGCTGAAGTGGTTTTCTATGAGACTTTGCTAGATATAGAATACCCATGTATTACATCTTCTATACTGTGTGCAGCTTAGTCCTCTAAGTGTTTTTTACCAAAAACCACTTTTTAGCGAACCAATGAGAACCTTATTCTCAAAACTCTTTCTCAATTTACTTCCATTTTCACCAACTCTTATACCGTCAAAACTATATATAACGTGTACCATATACGTCTTGCTAAAAATCTTAATGGCTTTAAGTCCTTTCAATTATTATTATTATTATTATAACATTCTCATTTGTATACTTTTCTTTATTTTATTTGCTTGTGTTCTCGAAATATCATATGAATTTGTTTTATTCACGTATACATATGCATCATTTTATTATACGTTTATTTTGTTTTTTATTTATTCATTTATTGGCATGTTCGTTTTACATATGTGTATTATGTAAAACGATTCGAAAAATGTTCGTTTTACATATATGTATTATGCCATTTGTCATAAGTAAATATTTATTATATAATATTAACAATGTTGTATGATGTTAAATATTAATTAATAAATAATAATTATGTATTTATTTATTTATTTATTGAGTTATGACTTATGTATGTAGTTTATGTATGTCTATATTTGTATATTCAAATAAAACAAGTGCAAAACAAAAGTACAAAAGTGGCCTACCGTTTTGAATACTCGTACACCTGGAGGTCGCCTGGCCGAGATAAGGCCACCTGTTGTACATTCTTTTGTTTTTGTATATTTTATTTGTGATTACATTAAAGTATCATTATTGTGTTTATATAAAACGAAAATAGTTCTATTAAATAAATATAATTAGTTAAATATCAATAATTATCAAAACCAAGCACGGCGTCGAATTTGGACCGCAAAAGAAGATAAATATCTTGACACTAGGTTTCTCTTGTCTACACAGCGATATGCGACAAGTTAAAAATAATTTTAAATATTTCCAAAAGCTCAAATAGAGCCCACGGTAGAGCTTTGAATTTTCAGCTGAAGAGCTTATATAGTGATTCTCGTATTCAAAGACAGCACATATGAATTTCTTTGGTTATGTGATCCGGAACAATTTATTGCATTGTAATATAATAGTGTATTTATATTATTTTATATTCATTTTTTTCTTCAGAATAAGATGGATCGAGTTTACGCCGTTATGGCGCAAGAGGACAATGTCTGACTGTAAGTGCGATAGTTTTGAGTTCTATCCCTACTCGGAGGAACTAGGCATTTTCTTTATCCCACTCTAGTAAGACTAAACGCTAGTTCAACCACTCTATTTAGGTGAAAATCAAAGAATTGGATGTCTATATACCAGGTTCCATCTGCCTACTCTGCGTAATAAAGCTTGAAGCTGAGTAAGATTTACTAAAATTTGATCGCTTGACCCTTGTCAAGGGTACAAAAGCCAATAAGTTGCGCATTTATTAATTTTCCATCCTATTCCATATATTTATTTATTTGACAAAATTGGCATTTTCATAACAGAACTTTAATATATGGGTGATTTTTTTTTATAAATATGTATATATATATATATATATATATATATATATATATATATATATATATATATATATATATATATATATATATATATATATATATATAAATCGATATACTATTTCAGCTTAGCGCCAAGTGTAATTTAACTTATTGAATCGGGCTATCTCGTAACAAATTAACTAAAATAATCCGAACACAAACAAAAATATAAATATATACTATGTTGCGGCGTTGAATTCCGCCACTTAACACGCAATGCCTCGAAAGACGGAAAGCGGGGAACGGAGTGTCTGAACACTAGGTTCCTACGGTTCCCTCTGCCTACCCTGCCATGTGCGGGATACAGCGTGAAACTATTATTTATTAAATATTATAGTATACTATATCCATACTTATGTCTTATAATAAAAACAAAATTTTATTTCAGTCTTTACATATTATTAGTTAGCCACAGCTAGTTATTTTTCAAATAAAATCAAATTGAAAATGTGCTATAGTTTTTTTATGTGAAAAAATATGACTTATTTATAGGCAAAGCCGGGAGATGTAACCAATATAATATAATAAGCGATTGATTTAGAGCTTTTGCTACGTATTTCCGCTCGACGGTTACTCGAGCTGAAGGGAAAATGTCGAGACCCAGAAACATAACTCTAAGGGAGAAATGAAAAAGCTTTCACATTTTTCATAAATAAATGTTCAATGTGTTAAGTCACATATAAATCTCTTGTAATAAAGATAGAAACTCCTTTATGTTAGACTTGATACACTTTAAGGTATAGCCCAATATGTTTTCCTTTCAGACTATAGGTCAAAAATCTATGTTTTTCTATTTTAGTGGCACATCACTTTGTTTCTACTTTTCGCCTACAAATATATATATATATATATATATATATATTATATATATATATATATATATATATTATATAAATATATATATATATATATATATATATATATATAGTATATGTATAGTATATATATATATATATATATATATATATATATATATATATATATATATATATATATATATATATAGCCTGCCATCTGACTAGTGATGTGTATGATGAGAACTTTGCTTTTTTAGTTTACACTATATTCCGTCTAGAAGGATAGACAGAGAGTATTGCCCTTTCTCAGATATAATATAGCGCGTGGCGTTTAGATTTAAGGCACCAGATGTCAATGTCAATTTTACTAAGCATTGAAAACTAATAAATAAAGTAAATATAAAGTAAATTTAAAAATCACTGAGTGGGAATCGAACCCCTGACTATCATTTATATAGTCAATTTTTTTTTAATATCGTGGAACTGTAAATATACTTAACAATCTAGCAGTGGCGAAGTGTGAAATTTTTATGAAGGTACGGTTTGACAGAACGAAGAAAATGAAAATTTAATGGTTTTTATTTAATACTTATTAATTTATTTTGTAAGGTAACCCCATGGGAACCATGTGAAATGGACACTTCGCCATTGTAAACTAAATATATTACTAACATCAATTTCTTTTGAAGCTTCTGTGAGATGAAAAGTGATTTTAAGTTGGAAGAGCATAACCCCAGCTACTTGCTGATGAATCAATATTTGCCACTCGAGTGAACATTTATAAGTTCTACTCTAATACTTTGTAGATATGGAAAACTTGAGTCTTAAACTTTATATTGAAGGTAAGCTAAAAGCTTTTACAGTTGTGGCTTCTATCCAATAATGAACTTCAAAAGGAACCGCAAATATGTGGTCGTTTGTCATTTGGTACGAAATGAAGTACACGAAGTACATGAAGTCATTTTGTAATGGGTTTATTCTATGATTTATCTTTATATTTCTAATTTTCAATATCATATAAAAATGAAGGTAATGATTAAGCACAAACACTTGACGCTGGATTAAAAGTTAATTTTTCTTCTTCTTATCTTCCAAAGGACTATAGACCTAGATTTTGATATTAATTTCAGCTCAATACATCCACGCGATCTTGAGCATATTGGCCTTGGCAGACAGACAGACAGACGTTCTGATGATAAAAAAATTATTAAACAAAGCTGGATTTCTCAAAATTCTACTCTTTATATTTCCCACAAGTAAGATGCTGCCTACAGCTTGTATATGAAGATCCTTTTACATCTACTTAGGATGATGAATTTCGAACAAGATTATAGTCGTTTTTTCAACCGCAGGCAAAGCTTTCCTTCCCTATCTTGCTACACATATTTCACCAAATATATACAATAGAAACAAAAAGACAGGAGTCGTTTTTAAATTTATAGAAAAATGTAAAAATATTACTATTTATATTTGAAACTGGTTATGAAATGAGTTTCATGTTGAAATTAGTGCTGTCTTTCCAAGTGACGTTTCTGGAGACACTACAATTTACTACTTTAGATTAGATAGGATTTAGAATTTTAGACAGAATTTACTAAACATTGTAGGATAGTAAAATAAATGCTTTCAGGTATTCCATATTTGAAGGTCCAGTGAGGTCAGGGGCTCTTGGCACTTGGATATAATAATACTATTTGAGTAAACGAATGCTGCTTTCCGCCATTATCTGGTCTGGTTATTTCGATACAGAAACATATGTTAATATTTATCCATTTTCATCCATTTTCTAAGTAAAGTAGCCAAATAAAAAAATAATATAGAAAATATATAAAACGCCATAATGTCTTCGTAAAATGATATTGAGGCTTTTGTAAGCAAATAAATGCGTTTCAGATTACGCCGTGTGAGTAAGAAATTCATATTTCGCGTTCCGGCGTAATATCGGGTTGTGGTACATTAAAATAGCCTTTTTAATATATTTTTTTTATAATAATATTTTTTTTTTTATTTCCCTCTTGGCCCCTTGTTGTTGTGGGTTCCAACTCCACGTAAATTATTTTCACTCAATACGGTATATCACAAAAACGAGAGGAAAGTGACGAGCAGAGTATCTCTATACTAAGTTCCCTCTGCCTATCCTGCTATATGAGGGATATAAAATTAGTCATTTTATTTATTATCCTTGTCTGATATATATCTCGGAGGAACTCCCCCCCTTTCTCCAGAGGGGGAAATGACAATGATTCATTCCTTATTCCCCATGAAGATTGAACCCCGACTCAATGTTTTAACAATAATATACTTTTTATATGACGGTCTCATGATTTTACTAAAAGGTATTTCTCTTTGAATATCATACGAGATACGAGCAGTTTGCTGTTGAGTGTAGATTAATTTAACAGTCGGATTTGTTGACGCGATTATTAAAGTTTAGAGCTTATGGCAAAATGATATTATAATTTCAGTACAACGTTGGAGTTCAAATTGTAAGGGTTGTATTGTTATACAATTTAGGTCACGCGATTTTACTGTGACTGACTGATTTTAACTGAGAAATGATTTTTCGATATATATATATATATATATCTTCTTCTTCCTGGCATTAGTCCCGGCTTTTTGCCAGGGTCTGCCTTCCGACTAAGACCAATCGGTCCATATGAGTGGCGAAGTGGTTTTTTTGTGGAGCGATTGCCATCTGACCTCCAAACCCATTACTGGGAGAAACCAAGAAAGGAAAGGGAATAAGAGGCAGAAAGACTTGGAATATAGGGGAGGGACACCACTTACATGGATTGGATCGGGTTATGAAAGTGGTGGCTCGAGGTCCCGGGGTCGCGTACCCGTATGCCGGAAACCAAATATCGGACAGATAATTGGCTGGACACCCTCTGAGATATATATATATATATATATATATATATATATATATATATATATATATATATATATATATATATATATATATATATATAAATATTCATTTTTATATGTACCATGTACTCTTTTCTGATATGGTAAAAGTTTTTTCATAAGTAATATGGTGTAAATATACATATTTTACCTATTTTTATTTAATATACAAAATATTTTTTTTAGGAACGAGTAAAGTTTAAAAAAATAAAAACGTTTCTTTTTATATAAAAGCATAGACCACATCATTCTTCACTTTCTGATAATTTATAAATATATCGAGGCACATGATGAAACCTAATGCTGGCATTAATAATGATATCCTAATTCCCGTCAATCGGTTTGAATCCACGCTCATCATAAGCTAATCTATGCCTCGATTGCGAATATACTCATAAATAGACACTTTAAATATAAATATGACAGCGACAGCAGATCTTTGAATTCAGCCATTCTGCCACGGAGCCTACGCTTACCTACTACAGTATAATATTTAAAAAAAACACATGTATAATATATAACCACCAGAGGGCAGGATACAGTCAGCTCATTCTGCAGGAAACCAGGGCAGTATGCGAGGCAACTCAGAAACCGTTGGCGGCAGTTTGATATAATAATTATATCAACTGACAGACGAATGTCACCTCAGTCTACCCGCGAGTTGTGACCACAGACTACAGCAAAGTGTTCGAAACGTCGGGTTACCAAAAAAAAAAAAAATTTCAATATACGCGAATAATCTGGTTAATAAGTTTTATTTAATATGTAAAATATAATTATAATACTCTTATCAAATGAAGGTCTTAAATTGTTCTCGATTCAAACTTCCAGTTGGAAACACTCTCTTATTCAAATTCACAGTAGCACACCAAGGTACGTACTATTCATTTCTTTAAGTGAATCGGACGACTTGTATGCTTATATATATTTAAAAATTTTTTTTTTAGAGACTTACCTAAGTCTCGTTCAAAATATTAATTAAATTAATTAAACTGTAGGTACTGTCGCGTACAAGCGCCCGCTGTGCCACTTCGCTATGAGGGGATGATAACTTATAAGCGTATATATATTTCCACGCAACAGATGTACATCAAAACTATAAAACTGTAGAGTGCTTTTATTTGTGCTTATCATGGAAATTTAGAAGATTATATAGCAGAATAGAATTGATCTTATCAATATATTAGTCAATTCTCATAAAAAGTTAAACGAAAAACAGCCCTATCAAAAGATTGATTGTCACCGCCGTCACGGGACGCCTGGCAGATGTGAAACACAGAAATTGTTTTGTACAAGTCATGTACAAAATATAAAAAAAACGAAAGACAGAGTATAAAATATATATATATATATATATATATATATATATATATATATATATATATATTTATATATATATATATATATATATATATATATATATATATATATATATATATATATATATATATTATCAAAAAATGTACTGCGTATTTCATTATAAAATATTCTTATAAAAACAAAAAAAAAAATCAAAATTTTTTTTTTCATAATGTTGCCATTTTTTTGTTAAAAACAAAACAGAATTCCACGTTCCTTCATCGGTTTTACCTGCGGCTATAAATATTATATGATGCCTAGAAGATATTCTTGATGATAACTTAAACAATTAACTCAATGACACTAATTACCTATTAAAATATGTTTTTTTTAGGATAAAAGTTATTCTACCAACATCAGGGTAGGCACAGAGTAAAATGTGTCTAGCATTCATTTCTGAGCTCTCTGCTAGAGCTTAGACACCCAGACACCCATTCCGTTCAATCATAAGCATAAGCACCTGGAAAACATCACTTAACTACTTAAAAGCTTAGTACTATGTCAAATTAGTATTCGTTCTATTCTAAACTAATTCTACTTTTTCTACGAAATCTCATTAAGAGATGAAGAATCTAGAACTTATCTCAATACAACTGTGTTAATTTAATTAAAGTTTAATTAAACTTCTTTTAGTTTAGAAATTAGCTTCAAAAACTCTAATTTGGCGTAGCTGGGGGGTGCTTGGCTTTATGGAGGTGTTATAGATTCAATATCCACTTGTAATAATCACTTTTAAATAAACGATTGAATGAATAACACTCACGCATGTAATAAATTAGTCAACCTCTGTATGAAGGAAGGATGTTGATAGATCTTTAGATTTTATTATATTAATTATAGAGTTTTAGAAAAAACTTTAAACTGTTAATATTACTACTTACAGCACACTCCGGTTCAGTTGTATAGGATCCATTACTGAAGTACTTCTTAGGACACTCAGCCCAGGGTAATTCAGCCTGGAAACTTTGCGCGAAGTAGAATAAACACCACGCGATAATAGAGTTGTAGTAGAGTGCCACGTTGAATGATACCACCGCGGAACTGATCCCAATACCACCCAAATATGGAGACACTTGATGCCACACGCCTATAGCACCCTTCCTTAAACGCTGGCCGATGGCTAGCTCCAAATAAAATATTGGTATACCCTCAATCGCAAGCATCACAAAGTATGGGATCAAAAAAGCACCACCTCCATTTTTTTGGGCCAAATATGGAAATCTCCATACATTACCCAAGCCAACAGCGTATCCTACTGTTGCTAGTAGAAAAGTTAGTTTGCTGTCCCAGGATTCTCTCTCACATTCTCCGCCTTCTGGTTTGGCACCAGCCCTCTCGTCAGCAGAACTTGCTTTACTCGTGGGTGTTTCAGACGACCGTCGGTTAGGGCTCGTATCTTCAAATGCTTGGTTAGTTGCTCCATACATGACGTGGGTTCGATGCGTGGAGTGGCCATTTTCCAACGTAACCAGACGACCCCTCAATTCTTTCATTTCCATTCTGTCCAAAGAGCGTTGAGCATATAAATCACGGGAGCTTTGGCGTCTCATTAAATGAGCCGTGTTCGCCATTTTAGATTACTTTTTAGGAATAACAATTATTTTATAATCAACAATTATTAGTTTAGTTATTGTCAATATGTTTTATTGTCTAAAAGGATTCATTCTCGCCATCGTGGCACATAATCGGGAACAATAAATGGGAGATGATTAATATGGTTTTAACTATATCTTGTATCATCACAACTATAGATTGGCAATGAATTTGCGACATGTTTGAATTAAGATAATCGATTTACATTCACTTTACTATCAAGAGTTCACTGGCTGAGGGTTATAAAGGATTTTTGGGATCGCAAGGGCGATTGTACCGACGGGGGTGTGAGACGTCACTGGCGGGAAAGCGGCCGTGGGATGAGGGAATCTGAACGCCTCGTGTGGAGCGCATGCGTCAACGAGCTGTATGAAATAGGTTTTTGTAGCTTGACCATTAATATTCAGTCACATAAGCTTTTGGGTGTTCCTCCACAATATGATCGGGATGACTGATAAGGCAGACACACTCATAGCATATACATATGCATATAGACTGCGTATTGAGTGATATTGAACTTGAAAATAAGAGAATATCCGATAAAAAAATATATATTTGTTTATTAAAGTTTTGTGGCGATACAGTATAGTACCTTAAGAGCAAAAATTATGTAATAGTCGTATACTAAATGCTACTTATATATATTTTAAACATTTATTTATATATATATATATATATATATATATATATATATATATATATATATATATATATATATATATATAAATAAATGTTTTAAAATATATATAAGTAGCATTTAGTATACGACTATTACATAATTTAAATTATATATATATATAAATTTAAATTATATATATATATATATATATATATATATATATATATATATATATATATATATATATATATATATATATATATATATATATATATATATATATATATATATATATATATATAATTGTCATGTAATTAGTGCCGTTTAGTCTTGACTATAATCTCTTAATAAATGCTCCTCTTATGATTTACGAGGAAACTTCGAGAAGTGTTGTGCCAACAGAGCCGTTTAAATTCACACAATTCTTAAGTTTTAAATTAAACACAACTAGCTATCGCACGCGGCTTAAAATAAATGAAAATAGGCTGAGAGCTTGTGTATGACATATGACACATTCTACTTAGGTAAGAATGGCCACAGGTGCAGTTACGTCGAAATTATTAAGCTGATTTAATATAGCCTATAGCCTTCCTTGATAAATAGATATCTATATATCTAATACAAACATTTTTTCGAACATACTGTTTCAACAAAACCTTCGTCTTCAGCTTAAAAATATATGTAGATAAAGATAGATAAGAGAGTATACAAACACACATTTGAGACCCTTGATGCTGTAGAAATTACATAACTATTTATTTAAAACTTATTGATCATTATAAGTTCAACTACCTACTTACTATTTAAGATGATAAATGTTGTTACAACGTTTGCCACAAATTACTGTTTGTGTTTATTAAAAGGAAAATTGTAACAAAATTAAAAAAGGTATTTTATTAATATTAAATATAAGTCTGTCAAACGTATTCCGTAACGTATCAAATGAGCTTAATCCACTTAAAAAAAAGTTATTATATGTGCTTTATTCTATTTTTCTTTATAGACCTGAGAGAAACTAGTGTCAAGACACTTGATTTTCTTTTGATAATTTTCACGTGATGTTCTTTGCGTGCTAAGAGGCGGACACAACTTCACACTTGATCTCAACTTGAGGGTGTATCATCTTAGATCGCCTTTGAGAGTAGACTTGAGAGAGATTAAAAAAATACAGGCTCTTGTCTTAGGTACCTGTGCAAGCAAATATAAATAATTAATTACGTTGATTGGGGATTTTATTAACAACCATCGTGTTTACTGTTAACAGTTGTCCGATATGGCCGTTGTTGTATAATAATTCTTAAAAAATATTTTAAATATATGCCAAACCGACTCGGACTTGATGCGTTCAAGTTATGACCATAGACAGCATTTTAACCATAACAAATATATTTTATTAAATCGAGACAAGTAAGCAATGGAATTTCTTTCACTACGAGTGATTCTAGGCACTCCCTTGAGACTACCCTTGGGATGGACACAGGATACTCTACAAATTTATTGCAAACATTTATGATTTATTATAAGTAAAATATTATATACATAAATATATAATATTTTATTTATATTAAATTAAATGTTTTATTTATATAAAACCTGTAGGTACCTGCAGGGTACCTTAGGACTTAGGAGAAAGAGAATAAATGAGATTTTACCATACATAGTCCACGCATGAAGTTGAGGCATACAATTTGTTTATTATATAGCTGAAGTCGTTGCATATATATTTTTTTTCATTTAACCCATAAAAAAATAGACTAAGCATGTAATTGGTGATTTGTACGGTGTACCCCACAATATGTTCCATATATACCTATATAAACTTACTCTAAAGATTTTAAACTTGTGTGTAGAACAAATGAAGCTCATGTGAAAGCCTTGCTGTACGTTGTGGACCCTCCGCACCTTGCTTTGTAGAAAAAAGTAAGTAAAAAATTCTATATTGAGGGACGTGGCAATTGTACATTTTACATTCGATCCGACGAAGAATTACATATATGACATTCGGTTCTATCTGCCTCTCCCGATATATACAGGATATAACTTGAAGCTGGATAATTAATTATTTTACTACTTAGACTTTCATTAAATTAGATAAATAACTAAAGGACAACCCCTATTTTAAATAATGCTAAAATAAACTCGTCTTAAGACACCAATTTGCATACACTTCTGTCTGACGAAGCCTTGCGTAACAACTATAAAGTGTACAAAGCTGGCGTTTCTCTCAAAGCTCAGTACCTAAATACCGAGGGTCTATATTGGCTGGTTACATTCACACTTCAATTATTAAAGAGGGTTGGTCCATTTGATCTTACTTATGTCTTTTAGTTAATTAATATTGATATTTCAGATCTTTTCCATTTATAGAAGAAGGTGAAGACACTAGTAGTATCTATTTACATTTTTCGATTTTTAATCTGCTTCAGGAACTTAATTTTCTTACTTACAATATACTTGAACTAAAAGGATTATTTTTATTATTATAATTGCTTTATTTGAACAAAATATTATCATATACACAAAGAAACAATACAAAAAGAGAAAAAAAAATTAAGATATTCTAGTTTTTATTTTTATTTTTATACAATTATTGGACATCTATCTCTATCTCATCTATATCTATCTCTCTGTTCTGTGAGTTTGTGACAATGTTGAAGAATGTAATAAAACAGAATATATAGATTTTAAACAAATGGCCTAAACCCGTATTTTTTTTTATCTAGTTGACAAAACGAACTTTGTTTCGCCTGACAGCCAATGAATAAATGACTTAGGATTTTTAAAAGAATACAAATTATTCAATTATTTTTTTACTAAGATAATTATGACGTGCCAGAGACATTTGTTTTTGTTTTTTAAATTAGCATTTTGGTGGTTGAAGCATCATAAGAGTATACAGGTCGATTAATATTGCTAAAGCGTTTTGAAGAAATCTCAACATATAATTGTCAGCATTTTGACGAGTCATCAATGGATGCGCGTAATTCATGAAGCTGGACCTCATTGTATTTTCATCACCTGTAGTGAATGAGTAGAAAGTAAAATCTTCGAGAAGTTGCAATGATCCCATTCGGATGTTATATCTGTAGTCAAAATTTATAGCCACTTGAACTTCAAAACATGTACGAATATTAAACCAAATTAAAACGCCCATTATATATTATTAAACTCTGGCTAAAAAAAATCTTATATTATTGTAATTAGCTTAAAAAAATAATTTATTAAACGTACAATAATAATTTTAAATTAAAGGATTTTATTTGTGTCAATCACATTCTGCAAGTTTAGCACACTAGGAAGATTTACATTTTGCATTTAAGCCCTAGAATTCACAAAATCTTTGGTAAAACAAACAAATTTATATATTTTATGTTAGCTTAGTTATCAATGACCCTAAAATATATACTTTTAAGATAGTCTCGATTCTTAAACCAACAGAAAATTGACTTTCCTTTTAAGCGCCGTTCTGGAATTATCATTTTTTTTAAAGCCGCGTAATAAGCAATAACTAAGTATAACTGTCATGTGACAAATGAACCACGTTTAGAAATTTTGCCTAAAACCTGGCAAGCTATGTTATTTTTAGTGTCCGACCGAAAGTTCGGTTTACTTTAATGATTTTTAAAGTATCCTGGGATTGGAACCCGCGCTTCATGGATACAAAAACAGCTGTGGTAAAAATGTTTTCTAAAAATATTCTTTATATCCTTACTTCTACTTAGCATTATCACGGCCGTTTGCCAGAGGTCTGCTTTCCTACTTAATCGACTCCACTTTACACGGTCTTGAGCATCCTCAGTGGTTACTCCATTGGATCTCATGTCCTGCATCACGACGCCCAGCCATCGTTTCCTTGGGCGTCCGGGGGGTCTTACTCCAGGGACAGACATATCAACTTCCGACATAGTTCTTAGATCGACGCTAAATGTCGCCATAGAATCTCAGACGACGCTCTTGGAGCTTATCCGCTACGCCACGGACCCCGAGACTAGCTCGAATTAATGTGTTACGTATGCGGTCAGCCCGAGTAACGTCACACATCCACCTCAGTATCTTCATATCCGTGAGGTGAAGCTCCTGCGTGCGCCGAGATAGTGTTGACCAACATTCGCTGCCATATAAAAGAACTGGTCGGATCATGCTCTTGTATATCAGCCCCTTGAGTTTGGGCGGTATTCTGCGATCGCAGACCACACCAGTGACCGATGCCTCCAGACTCGTCTATAATGGCTCCAAGGTACCTGAAGTTTTCCGATTTAACGGACGGTTCAGGATCTATATGGATAGTGTTCGAGTCCGGGTTCCCGCAAGCCATGTACTCGGTCTTCAACACATTTAACTTAAGACCACCGTTCTCAAGCGTACCGTTCCAGACGTTCACTTTATGGTCCAGCGTTAGTCGGCTATCGTCAATGAGTGCTATGACATCGGCATACATCATCAGCCATGGAGACTGGTCCTGAATGTGAGCCGTGACAGTATCTAGCAATACATATAAACAAAAGTGGACTATGAGCTGAGCCTGAGCCTACTGTAATTGGGAAGGCTTTGATATCCCCAACAGCGGTCCTAACTATAGAAACAGAGTCGTTGTACATGCATTTTATAATAGAAACATAGGATTCAGGGATCTCTTTGGATCGCAGTGCCCACCAGACACGCTGACGTGGCAAACAGTCAAAGGCCTAAGAATGAAGGTATAAGAATGCCATATGCAGAGGTCTTCCTTTTTCCTTATATGGCCCCATCAAAGTTCTGAGGGAAAAAAATAGCATCCATAGTGCTGACTCCTTGCTGAAATTCATATGACACTCAGAGACAATATACTCTCGGCGCAGCGAGAGGGCGATCAATTAATTTTATGGGTTTTGTTTATCACTTCAATATTAAATACCTACTTATAATAAGTGTGATATTAGGTAATAACTTTTTAGGTAATAAGAATTTAAGTTATTATTAAACGCAAACGCTAAGTGATTTACAGAAAAATATTAAAACTGACTCAAAACATGATACTTCTAGGAACTTTCGGTTTCGGCCAAATCTCAGATCGTTGCCGAAATTCGTTTTCGGTTTCGGTGGTAAAAATCAGTTTCGGTCGGAAACTAGTTATTTTATATAGATTTCACAAGATTGTACTCAAAATAACCAAACACTCCAAACCTCAAACCTTAAATCAACGACAATATGAAGAAACTTAAACTTAATTTGTACATTTTTACAATATGTCTACTTAAACGTCAAACTGAAAATGATAGCGCGACCTTCTAAAGGCTTTTTTTTGGACACACGAGTATTAATTTTTGAGTTAAAATTAAAATCAAAGTACTAGGAGAACATATACTTACTAGTGGTATTTTCTTTAAAGAACACACGGACGAGATTTAATAATTTTCCTGATATTAGAAGAAAAACTAAAAGAAACTTTTAAATTACCAGGAACATTATTTAAGCATACTCTTAATTAAAAAAAAACGATTTTTATAATCATCATATATAATGTTTGTGATTTATTTTATATTTTATGTATATTTTTTAAATATTTTTATAAATGGCAACTAACAATTTTTTCTTCTTCTTGTTTTCGTGGTAAATATCATCTTTTGGATAACTCAATAAAAAAAAACCATCTACCGTCAACGTCAAAATAAGAGTACACGACGACGTCAGACATACGAAAAAACTAATTGATACCTTGACATTATTAAACGGAATAAGAATGATAGTGCTTAAAACATGTCAGTTGCCGCACTGATAATATTTTATTTAGTTTTATAGCAAATCAGAAAGTCCTAAACCCTGTGCCAATATCACAATGTATTGTTTACAATGGCTGATCCCTGTGCTTCTGATACCGAAGCCCGTGAATCCGGCGCTGGTAAATGCGCACGTCATGTTTATGGTAACCTATCTAATTGGATTCTTTTTAGAAAGAAAGCCATGTATAGTGTGCAGTGTTGTTTTCTTAGCGACTGTCACGTTAATATGCTATAGCGGCATCGGCAATTGCCTGTTTTGGGCCAGTCAATGTGAAGAAGAAAATTATGACACTTAGCAGCGTCCTTTTAAAATTACGACGTGCTCAAAGTGCAACAAAGTGTTCCAAGTCAACTATTTTGTGAGTTTGTGGGTTAGAATTTACTCTCAAACTAATCAAATGAAATTGATACTTATTATGTTGTAAATAATTTTTTTCATTGTATATGAAAATGTATCATGGTGTAGGAGTCCCATGAGGAAATTAACCAATGGTTACTAATGTGTACTTATGTATCTTCCTTTGTTATTTTATATTAACTATGATTATTACAAATGTATAGTTATTGTTATTATTAATATTATGATGAAAATTATAATAATGTCAATAAATTTTAAATGATTACTGGACTTTTAACTTTAAATACCTAATATTTTTTTTGTATTAACCACAAACTTTTATCTTCATATATAAATAATAATAAGTTATGACTTATATCCATATAATTTTATTTAATGATTTCATCAATTTATCAGTAACGAAATTGATCAGATATATATATATATATATATATATATATATATATATATATATATATATATATATATATATATATATATATATATATATATATATAAATGTAAATGTAAATGTCCCTTCTACATGCAATACACACTATAAGTAAATTTTATTATTTTTATTTGATTTGTAAAGTACAATTTAACAGAATATGTCATGAAAACATGCCATGTATAATATATAAAATATTTTAATACCAACTGGTATAAAAATTAATTTTAGTTTTATTAAAATCAGCTCTTAGAAAACAAACTATGTTTGACTAAGTGTTCTAAGAGTGGGAGTGGCACACAGTGGAACCATTGAGTTGTTTATTAACAACTTCTCCCTTTACAACTTCTTGCTCTTACTAGCAAACTATGGCAACTTAGTCCCGCTGAGTTTCATGCACTCAGGTCCAGGGAATTAATTTAAGTGATCTGGTGGTAAAGTATTTAACATTAAAAAAATGAAGGTTGTATTGGCTTCTTATTTTGAATAAAATTATATATTTGCCTTTGTCTGAAAGTTTATTCTAGCAACCAATAGGATATGGAATGATGCTTTTGTGCTGTGGAATTGTAGCGGACTAGGAACAATGATTTTTTAGTGTTCAATGCAGTGAGACAGCAATTCACCAAATCCCCTATTGGGAAATAATATTATATATTTCATAGAAGGTTCTCAACACAACTCATGTGAGGCCTTCGTGGCGCTGCTGAACAGCTTGTGGGTTCAATTCCCATTTGGTGAAAATGATCTCTTTCATTTCCTTGTTCTTGTAACCAGACAAAGCATGTCAATGGGTTCTGCCACTCAACATGCAATATCTCAAAATTAAAGTGGGACAGTGTTTTAACACTAGATTCCCTGTCTATCCTACTATATATTTAAGTGGAAAGTAGAGAATGGACTGCCTTAACTAAATGATTCACTTAGTTCATTGAAATCAAAACAAACTAAAAAAAATATTAGTAGTAACATCTAAGTAGTAAGATAATCAATATTAATAAGCATTATGTACAAGGTATAATAATTACTACGGTCTTAAGTATATTAAGCTTTTTATTTGCAAGTGCACTTCTAGCTGGCGGGCTTTGGAATGTAAATAAAAGTTGTGAGAGGCTATTTTGAGTGCAAAAGAACTTTGATTTTTTGTGTCCCAAGAGGCTGTAGATTTATATATTTAATATTAACTTCAGCTTGATATATTCACACAATACTAAAAATATGATACACACAACTTAGTGATCCATTTTTTCCTTACCTCATGTAAGACTACAGATTTATAAATGCAATACCTAATTTTATTTTATGTTGTATATTTTTTTATTTAAATAATATTTTTATTTACAACTGTACAAAAGATAAATAAAAAACTAGTTTGAGAAGCTGTTCCTTCAACATGGACATAGGGATAAAAGGAAATGGAAGAAATTAATAATAAATCCAGGATTGGTGTTTTATTCTGTATTAAGCAGATTACATTATGATGGTATCTTTGACGGTTTTGTTGTTACATTATAATAGTAATTGATTACATACATATAAGTTTAAATTTAACCTAATGAAGATTTGAGCTGACCCTGAAAATACAAGAAATATATGCATTAATAAATTTAAACATCTCAAGTCAAATGCATGCAAATGTTGTATCTAAATCATGTTGATTTAAGGTAAAGTTAATTTTTAGATTTATTCATACAAAGAGGATGGTTGAATACCATCACTCAATATATAATTTGTTAAATGGAGAAAGTAGAACTTTTTTACTTAACGTCCCTAAAAAATTTATTTGCGCATTTTCACTATACATGCAAACACAGTAAAATAATAATCTTAACAAAAATAATAATCTTAACAAAACATTGCTTTGCATTATACATTTATTAAATATATAAAAGAAATCAAATATTAAAACGGGTACAAATTGTGGTTTACAATTGAAAATACAATCCAACCTTATAGATCTATCTAGAAATTGCCATTTTAACCCACTCTTTCCATCAATGTAGACAAATCAGTATAATAAATCTTCATATTGTTAAAATTACCATTTTATCTTAGTCTCCTAGCTTCACGCTCAGATTCCAGAAGGGTTAAGATGTCTCCATCACGGACGGGTCCCTTCACGTTTCTGATGATTTGACGACTGGTCTCCCCAAGGAACTCCACCTTCACTTGGGTACATTGTCCTTGGGATCCTGTGCGGCCCAAGACTTTCATGACACGGGCGAGAACGTTGGGTTTGTCCATATTGTTTCAGATATCGAGCGAAAGAAAAATTACACACGTGCTGCGCAACGAGCGTACACGAAAAAGAAAGATGACAGATTAAATATATATTCAAAGACTTTATCCACAGATCTTCAAAGGTTGTCTAATTTAGTGTTGCCAAGCAAATATCAGTTAACATTAAGCAAATATCTCTTTATGAGCTTGAGTACCAAACGACAACCGATTACTGAAAATGAATGTTTATAACGTAACATTGCTAATATGTAATTAATATATTATTATTATTAATTTCATATACTACTTGTTATATTTTTTTGCTGTTAGATTATTATCCATAAAATGTACAATTTGAAATCAGTTATCAAACCTAATATATTTTCAAAATTTAAAAAGATAATGATTATTTGCTGTCATTTACCACAATATTTGTAGTATTATTTTCTGTACAATACATGTCATAGCACCACTTATCGCTTTACAGACCCACGTATCTTATAAATATCCTAATTACTAAAAATAATATAATATTCAAGTATTTAACTTAACAAAGTCGAAATCACATTAGACTTAAAAAAATTTAAAATCTATTGGTCATCTATAATTTTAATAATTTATAATTTCGTTGAAAAATATTTAAAATTTTGTTTTTTTTTATATTAAAGACTAATCATAATTAGTCAACAATGATTAAGTAATATAAATTATCTTAGTAATTGTTGGTTTAGTTTTGACCATCCATGAGTGAATAAAAATAATAATGTTTATAATAATAGTTAGATAGGAATAGAAATTAATATAATAAAAAAAATTATAAAAAATTAACATTTTATTAAATAATGTCTTCTCGTATCGCGAACATTATTACAAAGCTGTCCACACTGTTTGTTCCATAATTTACTCTCAACACATTATTAACTAATCACACAGTCTCTTCACATAAACAATAAAAAAATAGAAATAGGCCACAAATGGACAACACTAGCATTGAAAATTAATGGATTTTGATGACGAATGAGATTTATTCAGCCTAGTTCTATTTAAATTGTTTCAAAACACTTTTCTATGCCTTCTTAGGCAAAGTTGGTGTTCCTAAATAATTGACTATAGTTTAGTCATCACCGGCTGATCTTTTCGCTTTCCTCAAACGGGGTGATTGCTTCGGAGTTTTCGGTGATTTTTCTGAAATAGCATTATAGAAATTACTATATGTACTATATATGTAGTATATTATTATACTAATGAAACAACAATTATAATATCAGTTTAACCTAATTTCAAGATTGTCTCAAATATGAATGTCTCAAGTAAATAAACAATTTTATATATTTTCTGTATTTATTAGAACTAGGATGATGCTGTAAAGTGAAAGGCACTTTCTATTCAATCAAAGAGGTATTAGACACTTTGTGTAGTGAAAGAATGTGCTAAAATTGTGTAATGAAATCAAACCTTTAATGCTACCTAGAACTCTAAAAAAACTACTTATTACAAAAATCCAACAATATTAAAATAGTACAAATAAGAACACTCACTCAGCTGATTAACAACTTCCCTAGGCAGCCAGTCATAATCCACATCATTAGCTGTTCCTGTCTCTAAAGGTTTAGGGGCAGATCTAGGGGACCTGCGGCGTGCAAGTGAAGATAAAGCCTGTTGTCCCAAAACTAGAGCTAAAACACATGCTGCACCAAGGAAAATATAGAGGAAGAAAGTTTCTCCATCTAAACCTTCTGAAACTTCGACGATGTTGAGTGTTTGATTGTACACTGCTTCCTGTTAATGAAAAATTGTGCTTAGTTTCCTTTTTCGCATATAATTTATATTTATTAGCCGAGAACCTAGTGTAACTTTACTTATACTTAATTTTTAGATGTAGTATATGAAAAAAAAATATATATAGCTTACTTGGTAAAAGTTCCCACTGGCATCTCTATAATTAAGCTGAATGTTCAGTCCGAATGGCCGTCCAGCAAAAGCTTCATTAGGGATAAAAGAGTAAGCAAAAGTAGCTTCTTCTCTAGGCTTAACTTCCTTGTAATAAGGCAGCGCAGTGAAGTTCTGAATATAATAAGTATAATCCATCGGATATCTGAAGGAAGCTTCCATAGTCTCTACAATGTAATCTTCGGAGCCCTTGTTAATGAAACCAACAAGAAACTCAACAGGGAAGCCAGCTTGTAAATCTATAAATAACAAATAAAGTATAAATACAATATTTTATATTTTTTATATATTAATAAATGTTATTACTTTTTCTTTCTTAATATGTGGGAACCATGTATAAATGGAAAATTATTCTCATATGTCATAAAGGTATATTCTTTCTCAAGAGATTATTAAAATATGATAAAATAAAATAATTCAGTTCAACATTTCAAATTAACTTACCGAATGCCACATCACCATAGTTAGGTATCGGTTTTGTGAACAATATAGTAGTGTCTACATCTTGTGATGATTTTACAACTGAGTCATCTTCATCAAGTGCATCTTCACCGACAACCTGGTTGTCTTCTCCTTCAATGTCCACAACATCATCAAGTTCATCTTCTTCTGCACGAGCCAAGATTGTGTTAGCTAAAAATTTAAAGAAATATTTATTATACAATCATTAATATTCCTACTCAATAATAATTAAAGAGAGATTCAAACACTAATTTTACAGCGTAAGTTTATATAAATTTTTTAGTTATTAAATATACTATTAATTGATCTTATAAATTGAGAAATATAAGTCTTTTTGACTTACATCGCAAATTGGTTCAATAAATTATATATATATATTTTTTAATACCCTAAGGCTTGATAGACCTACATACTGGCAATAGACCTACATAATCTTAATGTGGTAACAAAATATGAAAAAAAAAATAATATCTAGATTGTTATATAAAATGAAAGTTAACATTCAAACATGTAACAGATGGTTTAAAAAACTTTAACATTGTGTTTATTTTATCTTTATATTAACATTACATATATAAAAACATTATTAGTAAGGTATGTAACTAAACTATAGTACAGGTAACTAAAATTAAAATAAAACTGAAATGAAAGTATCACTGAGCAAGCAATTAATTGGAATTAAAATTCTTCCTACCAAATTTTATAAGAATTAAGATTTATCTTAATGTAATATTCAAAATACAACTAAATTGGTATTCAGGTGTTCTTAAAGAATACTTACAATACTAATTTCACTGATAGCTAAAGTCTAGATACGACTTAGCTTAGTAATACATGTTAATAGTTATAAAAGCCGCTTTATAGCAACCTATACAAGATTATTTATAGTCATTTTCTTTCAAAAATAAACTATATAACTGTGCCACGTACTTGCACAAATACTTTCTATATAAAAATAACTTACCGCTTTGGAAGCAGAGTAATGCCGCAGGCAGGACTAATAACGTAAGGTAGATTAATTTCATTTTTGTGTTTTATTATGGACGTATTTTAATAAAATGAGTTATTCAGAGGTGACTTAAAGCTATTCACTCGACACAATACTGCCACTCGATCTCGCCAATGCCAATTGTATTTCCAACTCGATTGACGTGGAAGGCATACTGTTACTAATGATGTTACCAGAAAAGAAAATTACCGATTTCTAAAAACGTAATTACATACTGGGTAATTATTAAATTAATATTAATTAATAAATTAATAACTAATTCATGTTAATTTGATAATTACCTAAAGAATGATAATTTTAAATTTAATTATAATATAAATAACTAAAGTAATTTGTTTTAAACTTATAAAAGATTTGCACGTCATACGTTGTCGAGGATATTTAAAATAGATTATATATACTTGTATACTCATTTTTAAAGAAACTCAATGTTTATATTCAATAAGATTATTATTTTCATATTCACGGGTGAGCCACACGTGTCCCTCTCCGCCCGATAACGCTGTAAAGAGTAAAGTTCATTTTAGGTCAACAGCAGTAATGTCCCTAAGAAAAAATATGACTGTGACTGAGAGTAAACAGCAGCAAGCAACATACATAAAGTGTTCACATATTCCACATATTCATATAATATATATACAAATAATAAGAAAAACATAAGAGTTAACTATAAATGGCACATTAAAATTAATTGTAAAGTAAAGTACTCTTTATTGTATGCTGATTAATTAATTAGAGGATTTTTTATAATTACATGTAAATAAGCATACCTAGTAATCTTGGGGTAGAGGAGATAATACTTAAAAGTAAAGTAAATGGTAAGAGTTGTATTTCAAAACAATACATACAGAAAGGCAAATATATATATATATATATATATATATATATATATATATATATATATATATATATATATATATATATATATATATATATATATATATATATATATATATATATATATATATATATATAATTCTGTAATTTTTAATCGGATCTACGATATTAGTTGAATTACAGAAAATATACCATTATATTTATTTCTCTATCTATTTTGAATTCAAGTAAGTGATCTGTTTTATTCTTCCGAGGCACGGAGCCCTAAAAATGATTACAATAAATATCTATTACGTAAAAGTTATGCAAAGTGATAAGATATAAATTGAATGATTGTGTATGTATATATTTTTTAGAGTTGCGTGCTTCAATAGAAAAAATGGACGCTTATAGGGTCACTTTGTTGTCCATCTGTCTGTCTGTCTGTCTGTCTGTCTATCAATATTATTTTTCTCCAGATCGACATAGAATTATGAAATATGGTAATAAGCTAGAATTTACAGTACAATTTAAGAAAAATAATAAGAAGGTTATAAATATACCTATCACAGATAAAGAAACAATTATAAAATTATACCCGTAGTAAATTTCATACAAAACTAGAATATTCCTCAGCATACTAAATAAATTTAAGGTTTATAAAGTGGACTTCGTGGACCTTCAATTAAATGAAATTAAATAAAAATAAGAAATTATCCTATATCTAAAGGGAAAAGTACTGCAAATTGGTAATTTACAAATCTATCACAAAAAAAAACTACTATACACTTATATACTTATCTGTATTTATTTTCAAACACATTGTTTAATTCACGCAGAACACATGGACGTAAAAGAAAATTTAAATTTAACTTTATCAACTTTTATAAGTTTACCTATATTCATAAAATTAGTACGGAACCCTCGGTGCGCGAGTACTACTCACATTGACCGACATTTCATGTAATAACATACTTTTTATTGATACTACAATTGTTATCATTGAATAATCTTTTGTATTACAAAAAAAATTAAAGCAGCGGTCATAAGTTTTTTATTTTTGTATCTCCACGTATTTCATGTTTTGAGTATATGTATATAGTGAGTGATAATTCATTCAGTTCTTCATGTTCCTCGCGTATAGACATAATTTTAAAAAAAATATTTGTCTGTTTGTACATTTCTCCTTTAAAAGACTATCCTACTACATGGACTATTTCATGTTAATTTCACTCGTCTAACTTGACAGATGGACAGACAGACAAACAAATTAAATATAATACTTTCCGCTCTATAATATAAAATTAACTAACTTAAATAAAATGTCTTTGAGTGGGTATTGAACCCACAACCGCATTTTCAACCAGCCGCTACCCTACTGTGCTTTTCTTTGCTGTATATTCTAAATTTGCTCATGTGTATATGTCCTAATAGCTTTTACATTATTAACATAGTCAAAAGCCAATGGTCACGGTTTGTTATTATTCATATTCACTTTATTCGAGCTCCTTTAGCTAGTGCCGTATTTGCATTTTACACAGCAATGGCAAAGCAAGGTTTTTATATTTATTTAATATTTTAAACGATGTTTCTTTTTTTAATCTTTCTTGAAGAAAATTATTATTATTTATATTAATAATAATTTGTTATTTAACTAAATTTTACTTACTTGTTGTAATTGAAGGTTTGGATGACATAACAATAATATGTTATCATCGAGCTGGTGTGATGCCGAAACCAGAACCGTGCAGCGATATTTTTAGTTTTTTGAGTTATATTATTTTATTTCAGTATCAACATTCAGCTTTAAAGTGCTCAGACGGAGTTATTCTACTGCATTACCAAAATGCGACTTTACACCGAAAGATTATTCCGTAAGTAAAATAAATGAAATTACATTATTACTCACTTATTATGGTTCTGGTTTTAAGAGATCGTGTCTCATGGCGTACCCTGGGGGAGGCCTACGTCCAGCAATGGACTGTTATAGGCTAAAAATGATGATGATAATGATATACTAAGTAAAGGCAAAAATATATCTAAATCAAAAACATAGAAGTTTTATACAATTATTATATTTTAGGGGCCCTCGGTACAAGAAACAGATAAAATAAAATCAACTAATATCCCACCGGCGATATTCGATCTATACAAACGCCCAGTAGTTCTCCATCAGGGTCATATGCAATGGCTCTTTGATCATGAAGGTAGAAGATATCTTGACCTTTTTGGCGGAATCGTCACCGTATCAGTTGGTCATTGCCACCCGTGAGTATATATTTTCTTATCAAATCATTTATACCAAGCCGGGTTTTTACATATTATATAGTGTAAAAAAATATACAAAAAATTTAAAATATTCCTTGTTGAACAATGTAATAAAATGTAGAGGAAAACGTTGAATAGTTTTTTTTATCATTAATGTATATTTTTTTAGGAAAGTGTCCGCTGCACTTCACGATCAAATAAACACTCTGTGGCACACGACCAATATTTATAGACATCCGAAAATATATGAATATGTTGAAAAACTTATTTCAAAGTTTCCCGGAGATCTAAAGGTAAAAAAAAAACAAAATACATTATTTAATATAAAACATTAGTACGGATTAGTAGGAAGCGTATTAGATACTTGTGTGTTGTTAATCTAAAAAAATCCATCTTTTACTAAATAAAGTAAATAATTCTATATTTATAAAAAAAATTACTTTTATATAAAATATTTATAATATTTTTTTCCTTGTTCAATGCTTTTTTGTCCCCTATGTATATATATTTTACAAATATAATAAATAACTAAATAAATATAAGATAAATTTTTACAAAATGTACAGATATTGTAATAAATTATTATTATTATTTTCTTTCAGGTTGTATATTTAGTAAACAGCGGGACAGAGGCTAACGACCTCGCGATGTTGTTAGCTAAGGCTTACACTGGGAATAATGATATTATATCACTACAAAGTTGCTACCACGGTCTCTCTAGCACTCTTATGGGCCTTACAGCGACTCAATCATATCGCTTACCGATGCCGGTACCAGCTGGATTCCATCATGTAAATTATAAAATAATATTAAATAACGTTATTAGAAGCACCATATTAGTTTTGAAATTTTTCATACTATGTACTGTATTATATTTTGTATACAAAGTTTCTCTAGTTATATGATCGATGTTTTTAATCAGATTTCTGTGTATAGGCGAATGTTATCCTACCTACTAAATTTACCATATCATATATATTTTATAAATAAAAAAAAAAAATATTTTATATATATAAATTTTTATTAAAAATTGTAAAATGACGTCCATATAAATAATATATGCCATAATTTTATTATTCTGTTAATATTACGTACGTTCTGTATAGGCAATGTTACCAGATCCATTCCGAGGCGTTTGGGGCGGGTGTCGGGACTCGCTCTCGCAAGTACGGGATTCTTGTAATTGCGCCGGAGATTGTTCTTCCACTGACAAATACATACATCAACTGCACGAGGTAATGGTTTATTGCGTATGGTTGGTATTGTATGTAAAAAAATGATCGTGTATTTTTTTTATTGCACCTGTAAGTTTTACTTTACCGCAAGTCCTCCTTATACACTTATATGCTTCACATCGGAATTCGGAACACAACGTAGCACTTTGTGTAACCCATTTTTTTTAATTATGTATTATTTAAATTGGCAAATGTATTCTAATCACATTATATATTTATATTACAGCTTCTAGACAACTCAATACCTGCAGGTCGTGTGGCAGCGTTTTTCGCAGAATCCATTCAAGGTGTGAACGGTGCTGTGCAATTTCCAAAGGGTTATATCAAAAAAGCTAGTCAATTAATAAAGAAATACGGTGGAGTGTTCGTTGCGGATGAGGTAAAGACCATTTCTTTAGAAGTTCCTTGCAAATTTATTTTTTTGTTACCATGTAAAAAACTCTCATTCTCCGCTTTCTTTTCATTTTAGATTAATTAAGATTAATCAATTGACAGTAAAATATGTTTTATACTTATATTTTTTAGGTACAAACAGGTTTTGGTCGTACAGGTGATGCGTTCTGGGGATTCCAAGGCCATGACATTATACCAGATATCGTAACATTAGCTAAAGGAATCGGCAATGGATTCCCTCTAGCGGCTGTCGTCACAACTAAAGAAATAGCTGACGCTCACACAAAAGCATCTTATTTTAATACATTCGGTGGTAATCCAATGGCTGCTGCGGTAGGAAAGGCTGTTTTGGAAGTAAGCATCAACGTTATTCACCAACAGCGTCATTAAATTCCTCAATTACGTCATTCACGACTTTCTTAGATATTTAGCTATATTGATCAATAAGTTTGTTGATCATTGACTAGTAATTAAACATTAATATATTAAAATTTTACAGGTAATTGAAGAGGAGAACCTCCAAGACAATTGCAGAGTCACTGGAAAATATTTCATTGAACAGTTAATGCAATTACAAAACGTGCACCCAGTTATCGGTGATGTGCGTGGAAAGGGGTTGATGTTAGGAATGGAGCTTGTAGAGCCCGGGACAAAACAAGCGCTTAGCGTAAGCGATGTTTCTGACATAATGGAGACAATTAAGGATCTGGGAGTATTAATAGGGCGTGGTGGAAGATGGTATAATGTAAGTTCTTTTATCTTTCTTGTTGCCAGTTGTAGACAAAAAAAAAAACTTAGTGTTAAGATTTACATTTACATGCTCTAATTGTATCATTTTGATAGTTAAATGATTTGTAAGTAAGATTTAATATCTTTTTTACAGGTACTAAGAATTAAACCACCAATGTGCATCAATCGGCAGGATGTTGATTTCGCTATATCAATTATCGATCAAGCTCTGACTAAATATTCTAAAAATAAATAGAATATTAATAAAATATTATATATAATTTATCTGTTTTATTTCTATAAAAAAATATCTCAGTATAATACTGACATAAAATTAAGTGTAATAGTACCCAACATTCAGTAAATCGTAGTGCCTAGGAGGTAGAAATAATATTAATTTAACATGAACATTTCCTTTTAACTTATAGGCTAAAATTTCAATTATTCCTATAAATATAGTATTGAAAAAAATGTTTTAGACATATTGCGTATTATATCATTGTACTATTCAAAAAGTGTGAAACTTAAATTTAAATTTTATGGCCATAGGATAGCAACACTCAAGCTGTCAAGTTAAATCTGAAATTTCAATCTATGTTTTTGAAGTTCAATGAAAACATTCCGTTTAAAATAAAATAATAATTTATTTTAATAATTTAAATCGAATATACAATATATTTGGTAATATAGCAATATTGATTAAAAATAATGGTGTTTAAATGCCAAGAAAATAGCTTCTTGAAAGAGGTATGCCATGGTAGCTTTAAAAGGTTATTGATGTTATTTTTATTTTTTCAATTAAATATAGTAATTAGCTACTGTCTAAAATTTATAATAATTAAATATGATCTGCAAACATAAACTTTTTATTTTTAATATACATAAAAAAATATTTCAGTTTACTTCAAAAGTAGTCAAATGCGAAGAGACCAAAGAGCCCATAGTCGAATATGGAAAAGTATCTAAATTTGAAGGTTACCAAGTAACCTTAGAAAATACTATTTTGTTTCCAGCAGGTGGAGGACAGGTACAAACAAAAAATATTTAGTAATCACATTTTTAAAAAATTCAACATGTGAGCCACAGAAGTAAACAACAAAATTGAATGTTAGATACATTGATCTTAATTTTACTTAATTTTAATTCCTTAGATACACTACTACAAACTATATGTCTTACACTTTAAATTAATACAACTAAATGTGTCAATTATTTTATATTTTCCAGCCGCATGACATTGGTTGGTTAAATGATGTAGAAGTGTTACAAGTCTTACGAAAAGGGGATGAAGCACTACACTTTACTCAACAACCTTTAGAAGTAGGTACTGATGTAGTACAAAAAATAAACTGGAGTAGAAGATTTGATCATATGCAACAACATTCAGGTTTTTTTTATATTAGAAATTAAATTTATATTAATTATTTAAGAGATTATATTCTTTAAGTGGTATAATTGGTTAGTAAAAATATAAAATATTAATTTCTTTTGAGAATATTTATTATTATATTCACTATATGCAAATAGATAGCTTGCGAAAACAGTATTTAACTTTCCCATCTGCAAAATGTTTGTAAAATGAGCAAATTGAACATAATACAACCTAAAACCAGCCCAGAAAAATCAAAATATTGAAATAAATAATAAATACATATCCTATATGATTATTGAATTATTAATTGAAGCTGTCATGGTGCAGAAGCACAGTATCTGACTGTAAACACTACATTATAGATTCAGTTCCCACTCCAGGACAAGGACAGAGAGGATAATTTATGATAATATTTTCTTTCCTCTGGTGAGAACAGAAAGCACCATGTCGAGTACCACCACTCAAAATCAAAATCCCAAAAGTGAAGTGTCTTAACACAAGGTTCTCCAGGCCTACTCCGCTTTGTGTGAGATATATATCGTGCTGTAACATGAAGCTTAAAAAAATGTACATTTGAAAACAATAAATTAGTGCAATTGGTTTCAAGCCTTCGGCAATATCATTTTAATAGGAAACTTAACATAAACTATCTCTTTTAGGACAGCATTTATTATCTGCGATATTAGAAAAAGAACACAATCTTCTCACAACGAGTTGGTGGCTGGGAGCAGAGGAGTGTCATGTTGAACTCAATTGTACCAACATTAGTGAAAATATTGTAAATAATGTTGAACAACGATGCAATGAATTGATAAGTGCAGCAATACCTGTTAATGTAAAGTTTTGTAAAGCCAATGATCCTGATTTAGATGAGGTAAGACCTCGGAGATCAAACTGAAAAATCTTCAATGTACTTTGTTCATTCCATTTCACGTAAAATAAATTGTACTCTCAAGTAAACACCAAAATCCATAAGATAAGGAGCATTACATATCTCATTTGAGGAAAAGATTTTGTTTTTAATTTTTTAATTTGGTTTTCAAAGTGTGTAGTGAGCTTTATCATTCAACACAATTATCTCCAAATGGGCGTAAAGTTAAATAAGCTATCTTTCTTATAAATACTTGCAATTGGAGTGTCTTAACACCAGGTTCCCTCTGTTCACTCTGCTATATGCATGATATAGCAGGAGGTATTTTATCCATATTTTTTTATATTTTTTCTCAGGCGCATACAAGAGGTCTACCAAAAGACTGTATGGACACAATACGTGTGATATGCATCGGCGATGTAGATGAGAACATGTGTTGTGGCACACATGTGTCTAATTTAAGGTTATTTAACTATTTATTAAATATATATATATATATATATATATATATATATATATATATATATATATATATATATATATATATATATATATATATATATATATATATATATATATATATATATATATATATATATACATATATACATATATACATATATACATATATACATATATACATATATACATATATACATATACATATATACAGACAGACAGTATTGTTGACAGACAGTTTGACAGTTTTTAGTATTTCTTTTATTCCCACAATAAAAGGATAAAAATTATTCAGAATCTTTATTACTTATTTTTATATTATATATATTAAGTTTGTGCTTAAATATTGTTATAAAAATAAGTTTTTATGAATATGAATTGAATACAGACAAAAAAATATTAAAAATTAAATGAAATGCTTTCATACTTTTCCCATATAGTGGGGCAGACAGAGGGGATCTAATGTTGAGGACACTCCCTGTCCCCCCTTTCCCCACCTTCACGCGAATTATCGATACATTGCATGTCGAGCGGTACACTACGCCGCGCTTTGTCTTCTTACCAGAGCCAGGAAGTGGAATAAATCATTCCCCAAATGGATAGAACCCACTACCATCGCGAAAATTATTAATATCAAATACTGATGTTTTTAGTGTTTATTAATCTAATTTATTTCAGTCAGCTACAAATGATAAAGTTGTTGGGCACAGAAGCCGGTAAGAAAGGGAAAACTAACCTCAAATTTATAGTTGGAAATCGCGTCACTAAAACGTTTCAACGTTTGCTAGATAGAGAGAAGGCTCTTACTGGCTTATTGAAGTGAGTGGAGTAATTTCTACATTATGTAAAGTGTGTCACAGTTCAATGCAGTGCAATCAATAATAAAGGCATTTATTTTGCTGGATTCTATAGATATTTTTTTAATAAAAAATAAATAAATTTTCCGTTGATATTCCAAGCACCATGTCTAATACACCATAGTTACAATATAAAAATTTCATTCTTGATCTAATTTAAAATTTTGATGCATTTTGTCGGAATTTTGATAGGTTGAGATGTATATAATCTTGATACATTGATAAGACATTTAACAACAGCTTAGATTAAATATTACCATATTATAAACATTTTAATTTCTTTGTAATTTTGACTGAATTATGATTAAAATAATACATATCAGAGCATGCAAAAGATAAATTAATGATATCTACCATTTCCTTACAGAAACGAACCAAGCAAACATGAAGAACTTGTCACAAAATTACAAAAAAATATTAAAATATCAAACAAAAATCTCCAAAATGTTCTAGCAGAATTGGCCCAATATGAAATTGAAAAGATAAAAAATACACAGCCCAAGCCCAAATATATATTTATGTTTAAAAAAGAAGCTACACCCGAATTCAATAGAAGTATTTGTAAAGCCTTAGAAAGTGAAAATTTGTTTATTTTCATGGCATCTGAGGAACCTGATAAGCCTAAAGAAGGTCAAATAATTATACAAGGCCCAGAAGAACATTGCCAAGCATTGGGACAACAGTGAGTTATATTTTAATTTTATATTTTTGTTCAGTTAGCAAAAATATTTATCTTTTGTATATACATTATTTAGCATTACACCAAAATTACTCCTATATATTGATGAATTGATGAAATAGTAGATCAAATAATTAAATTTACTTTAATTTAAATAATAATAATAAGAAAATAAAAGGAAACTTTAATTTTACAGAATAACTGAGATTTTAAAAGGCAAAGGAGCATTTAAGAATGGTAAGTTTCAAGGAAAGGCAGGGGACTTGAGTGGTATTAGCAAATGCAAAAAATTGGTAGAAGATTATTTTATTAATATACCATAGTACAATAAATGCTATATAAATACAACTTAACAGATTTGTAGTGATTTGTAAATAAAGTTTTTTTGTTAAATATATTTGTAATTTCTTAAATCCTTTTTTTAGTTAATGGTTAAAAAATTTAAAAAAAGGAATGGATAATGTATCTTAAACAACATTTCATAAATATGTTCACTCAATTTTGGTTTTCGCTCAAAAAAAATATCAAAATCATGTTCATTCACATAATCACCCCAATCTAATAAATTATATACAATTGAATTTATAAGACCATCCATAAATGAAGTATTATTATGACCTATTTAATTAAAAACAAAAGAATCCCTATACAGTTAATTGAATACGATATAACATATGTACTTATCATTTGAATTATTCTTTATAATCCCTATCTTCATAGTCATCGTCAATTGAGTTAGATGCATTCACACTGGCAATAAGTTTTTCAATACCTAAGTTAGTCCAATCCTGTGAGAGATCATCCAAATAATTGTCAAAATCTATTAGGTCTTTTTGAACACCTCGATCTAGTAATTCATCTACTGTCTTTAGTATGTAAGGGCTTCCTGAAATTATTATATATATTTAAATATGAGATTGAGATAATGTGATGATTATATATATTTAATATTTAAATATAGTAATATGAAGTACACATTTATACAAAATAAAAACTTAATACAGCAATGTCTTTAACCAGACATTTAGTTTTTTGACAGACAATCCATAGCCGAAACTAGTGCGGCTAAAATTTGGCATATTATGGCCTTGGACATCCACAAGAGGCTATTTCTCATTATTCCTATGGGAGCAGGAGAAAATGAGATATTACATATATACAATGAGTTCACTTTGTCCCACTCCCATATCATTACAGTCCATGCAAAAAAAGGTGATGACTTTTGTACTGTTAAATATACAATACAAGTTGCAAACAAAATACTGTTACTTACTTAATATAACACTAGATGCATCTTTTGGTTTCCATTTGCCTTCATTGTATTTATGTACTTTAAGAGCATACACTTGTTCCATGTTCTGTACACTTGAATTATCAACCTATAATTAGAAATTATTTATTTATATATTTCATTTGTAATATAAAAAATATGAATTATATATAAATGCCCTTACAACTATGAACACAGCTGAAGGAAAATGTTCCACAATCTTTTCTGCAATTTTTAAGCCAGGACACTTTTCAACTGTATTGTCTCTATAATTCTCACAAGCCGCATAATAACCCACTATAATCCTATTGTCAGCTTGTGCCATGGTCTCAATCTGTAATAATCAATTATTATATTGTGTTAATATTATTAAAAAAACCGAAATGTTACCACTAGGTTCAGTACATCAACAACTCATCATAATTCAAGCTACTATTAATTTATTGGTTAGCTTTCATTTAACAGCTAAATTACCTGTGTTAATGCAACTTCGGCCATTGGGGATAAATAATGGCTATGATGGAAAAGAGGCACGGCATCCAGGATATCCAGGTCATGATTTTTATTCACAGATCTAGCTGACGAACTCTCGGCAAGAAGCACCCCATTTACAGCACAATATGGATATTTAGCTGCATGTAGTATTATTTTAGCATAAGCAGAAGATTCTAAATGTACTACATTCATTTTTATGAAACTCTATATTTTGGAAGTACTCTAAGCAAATTATTGATAAATTAATTAATATTAAGTATTCACTTCTGTCTTCTATTAGGACTATATGTCAAAGTCAAATTTGATTATTCGGGGATCATAGGTTATATACGGTAAGATGCGGGAGTTGAAATTTAAGTTTTTTATGAATTATACTTATGACTTACAGTTCAATAACAATAATTCTTTATTTATTGTGTTTAAGAAAGATACACAATTAATTCAGATAGTTTTCAATTGATAATTCAAATTGGGCTACATTATGTAGCCCAAGCATTTTGAATTTGGATTAAAATGTGAAATTCGGCTAATGTATTAAAAACAATAAAAATATCTTTATTTAATTAATGGACATGACAAAATGTTTCACAGTAATATTGTAGATGTGACTCGAATTACAAATTCCGTTCGTTTCTTTATTTTAAGCAATGAATTATATAACTTACAGCTACAGGTTACTGAACATCAGGCCATTGACATAGCCGTGTCACGGGATGTCACTGTCATATTATAATATAATAAATGTCAATTTTCGCGATAATAATTTGTTTATTGTGCTTGCAAATTTTATTCGAAAAATAATAGGTCACCTTTATTATGGAGAAGTATGACACTTCCCAGCTTACTGAGTTTCCCCGGTTTGAATCCGATTCGAGCCAGGGCGGTGTTAGTACATTTCTTAACAAGTTGTGGAAGTTCCCAATATTTACACCAAGTGAAACCATAGAAAATCAGGATAGTAAGTTACCAAATGATATTAAACCAAACGAACAATCCAATGTGGAGAATTCAGAAAAAGAATTTGAAGAAAAATTGGAAACAGGAAGTTATGTTGACGAATATGAAGGGAGGAGTTTACCTAATATATTGAAACGAATAAGTGGCCTTGTTGCCTTGGGATCTGGGGTATGTTTATTTGAAATATAATTAATTAATACCGCTTTAGTTTGTTCGAGCCTCTATAAATTAAAAATATATTTTTTAAAGAATTCAGCTTAATATTGTATAAATTCTTACAGACTGGTACAAAATACTCAGATACAGACCTAGCCAGATATTGGATGCCTGATGATATTTCACGAGAATGTTATGAATGTGCAACACGGTTCAGTACTCTACGAAGGAGACATCATTGTAGGGTGTGTGGACAAATATTTTGTTCCAGATGTTGTAGCCAAAGAGTACCTGGTATGTACATGTATATTAATATTAGTAATCATGTTACCTAGTGATAAAACACTCTGTTCTCTACTTTCTGACCATTTATATATATTGTATTCAGTGTCAGTATCTAATATTGCAGTTTGATTCTAGTAAAGCGTATAATTATATTTATATTTTTAGATTGTACAATCTGATTGCAGCACAAAGATGTTGATGTTATATACTTGATATATATATATACTTGAATATGCTTTTAGATAAAGTTAAGCTAATGTAGTCTATTTATTTATTTAAAGTGGAAAATTACATTGTTATATCTGTTATGTAATATCAAACTGGATTAAGTGTAAAAAATAAATTATCTTTCAATTTTATTTTCTTCACACTTTATCCTACATATAGTAGTCTACTCTCCATTTCTTCTCATTATTTTGACTGTAATAAAATGAAAATAATTTGCTCCCGCAAGTGGTTATTGCACTAACCATATTAAATAAGAAAGTTAATTATGTATTATAAATCATTCATAGGTCAAATTTTCGGCTGTGCTGGTGGATTACGCGTGTGCACATACTGTTGTAAAGTTGTACTGACGTATTTACGTGAGAACGATCTGACTGGCGACATATCACCCGATTTGAAAACCTTACAGGAAAGTCTGCAGGTAATTAAAAAAAAATTTAACTATATAACATATACTTGAAAGTCTTCAAATTGATATTCTTGTTACATAGATAATCTATATATGTTTTAAAATAAAACATTAGTAATACCTTCCTAAGTAAATAACAACACTGAAAACTTAAATAAAAGGCAAAAAAATTGAATACAGAAAACAATTTGCATCATGATTTGCTCCAACATTTTTTTTATATATATGACAAATTCTCATCAAAACAGGTAAAGTTTCCAGAAAACAAGTTCCAATCACACAAAAGCAGAGATTTCATATTTGCACGCGAGCAAGAGCCGTGTGAAGTACGTAGTTCCAGCAAGGAGGCGATACACGATGTATACAGAATGTTATATTACGCATTGCCTACTCAACATCATAGGTAAAAAAATAAAGCTTCACTCTTACAGCACAGGAGAAAGGTGCCAAGTGTTAAGAGACCCTGTTCCCCACTTTCTAGGTTACTGAATATATAGTGGAGGAACTCAAGGCCGCGCTTTTACCAGAGCGAGTGAATAAAAAATATTTTTCCTGTATGGGAATCGAATCGCAACCGTCTCGTTGACAAACATACTTTCTCATATTATGTATGCAACTACACTGCGACGGTCACAGCAACATAGTCTTTATATGTATTAAGTATTTGTCGCTTTTCGCATGTAGCTGGGCAAGCAAGCGGCCTAGTGTTGCTCTGCGCTCTGCTCTCTACTTCTCAACCTACACCTACAGACCTACAGACCTTAGACGGTTATGTAATATATTACGCTGATATATTTTAATATTGAAAGTTGTTCATACGAATTTGTTGTCATTTAGCCATTCTACGTTTTTTATTATTTTTTAAATTCTTTGTTTTGCTTGTTGCCGCACACACACACACACACACACACACTGACACATACTATCTCGAAAATTGGGCAGATTGTGGGAAAGTGTCCTAACACTAACCTCTGACTAACTTGCTGTACGTGGGATTAAGTGTGAAGATATGATAATCTATAATTATTTTTAAATAGTGTGTATATATATATATATATATATATATATATATATATATATATATATATATATATATATATATATATATATATATATATATATATATATATATATAACAACAATTTGAATACCCAGGTATCGTCTTGTGAGATATAACAATGTATGGCAAGGATGCGACATCATGCAGTGGCTTATGGATAATAGTTCACATAAAACAAGGTAAAACTTTGATTACTATATTATTTTAATATTAATATAAATAAAAATAATATGTTTTGTTTGCTTCATTCATTCGTTCATTGTTCCATTGTACTTTAATTAGACTGATGAGATGGTAAAGAGTTTTTTTTTCGATATAAATTTTCATTCGTATATATGTATGTATGTAACAGTGGCGAAGTGTCAACATAACACGATTCCCATCGGGTAACCATTTGTAAATTAAATAAATAATATAATAGTTTAATAATAAATAGAAAATATTTTTTTTATGTTTCTATTTGACGCTGGCTTGTTATATATATGTGAACCCTGTACCACCATTTTTATTTTATTTTCTCCATTTGTTGAGGAAGGCTAGAGGGTATATTATGTACATCACGTTAATTATTTCAATGTCGCTGACTGTCCCTCAGGCCTAGACCTATGTTGGATCATGTCTCATACACAAGTCTATGTTATATACATTTTAAGCACAGTGGCAAAGCCCCAAATGAAAGCTATCCTATCAATGTACGAAATCATTTTCCTAATGCAACTAGATGAAGTCCGGCATTTGTTGGTTTATTATAAGCTAATAACTTTAAATTCTTATTCGGGAGTCTAATGTCTGCGTATGTTTCTTGAAAAAATATATTTTAAAAAGAGCAACTCTTCATTTTCTCGTAGGATCTTCTAAATGATACCTTCCTGTAGGACACGCATTACTGACTTTTATATATAATTTCATGATGCATAAAAGTTGCAATGTTCTATAAAGAATATCTTGAGTTTGCTTAAAAAAAAGAAGCCACGCTATCTCCTCTCTGCCTAATTAACAGCATGACTAAATATATAAGAGTTTCACCAGAGCCCAAGCAACGCTATTCTGCCAAAGCCTCCTGAGCAGCGGCTACATGGAGCGCGTGACGGAGCCGCCGCAGTTCGCGGACTACGCGCTGTACCGGCCCGTGCAGGTGCAGGACGCCGAAGCGCCGGGTGCGCCGGGTGCTCCGGGTGCGTCGGGAGCACCAGGTGCGCCAGGACTCCCTGCCTTGACATTTATTGATATGAAACTTGGTGCAAGAATGTGATTCTTGAAATTTACGGTCCAAGATCTGGTTTACTATTTTTTAGTATAAAATGGTAGTATGAAGTGTTGACCTATAATTTTAAATAGTTTTTTTAATACATGTATTTTTTAGATGAAGAGTGCAACAGCAGGCTGGTAGAAAGCGTCTCCTCATACTGTCTTGATTTGAACCTCGGAAATAGTTCTGCAAGATTAATCAAAGCTACAAAACCAGGTTAGTGAGATAAATTTTATTGTAATTTTTATTATAATTTTATTATTATAATTTTATTGTAATTTTTATTATAATTTTATTATTATAATTTTTTTGTAATTTTTATTATAATTTTATTATTATAATTTTATTGTAATTTTTATTATAATTTAATTATTATAATTTTATTGTAATTTTTAGTATATTGGTTAATAATAATTATGTTTTATCTGTGATTTTCTTTTTCCATAGAACAGCCGTCAACGCCATCTAGCGAGGAGGATCAACCTATTTTGGATCAAAATGAAAGTCAGTATTTTGGATAGTTATATAGTATTTCGGATCTGGATATGGCTGCTAAAAGAATGCTATATAGGTTTCGGTTACGGATATAAAATTATTTTTGACAAATTCGCGGCTTCGTCGTTTAAGTAAACTGAATTGTATTCATATCGATATGTTATATGAAATCACATTATACATGTTCAGTATACTCGTATTTACTGTAATAAAATATATATTTTTTTCTAAAATAAAAGTAGCCTAAGTTACTCTTTATTATATCAGCTACCTGTCAGTAAAAGCCGTTAAATAGGTCTAGTTTCAGAGATTAACCGGAACAAATAACAGACAGACAAAAATTTTAAACAAAAATATTTTGAATATATGTACCGTATATATATTCATATGCATGTAGTTAAAAAGCGGTTAATTTAATAATAAAAACATACACTCCTATTTTAATTATTACTATAAATATATTAAAGATTAACCGGTACTTACCTTACTGTAATATATAAATATATATTAGTATGGTAGGTAACGGCTAAGTATTTAGTAGAAAGACAATTGTTTGTATAAAAACTTTTTAAATATATATGAAATATTTAGTAGGACAGGTTGTGGGTTCGATCGTATTCGAGATTTTTGATATTATTATATTTAAACTTCCAATTTCTTCTCCTTGTCGTGTTTAATAATAATTTTGCCGGAAACGGTCGACCAGAGGGCGCCAAGCCGGCGTGCAAGGCGATAGAGCAGTCCGGCGAGGAGCACCTGCGCCTGCTGGTGCGGCAGTGGCTGGCGCGCGCCGCCCTGCCGCCCGCCTGGCTCGCCGCGCTCTACCCGCTGTGCGTGCGCGCCGCCGACTGCATCGCGCTCGGTCAGTGCGGGACTCGGACTCAGAATATCAATGTCTTATAACATAAACGGAAGTACCATATATATATATATATTTTTGCAGACATGATGAGTAGCGACATCGACGTGCGCAACTACGTGCAGGTGAAGAAAGTGCCGGGCGGGAACATGTCCGACAGTTGTCTCGTCAACGGCGTCGTCATCACTAAGAATGTTGCTCACAGGTGAGGAAATTATTGTTTTTTGCATATTATTTTCAAATATTTTTTGGTCATCTCTAATATTTTATTTTCTATAAACTAACAAATTTCATTATTTTTTAGCCACATGTCTAAATGATCTTCAATGAATGTTTGGTTTCAAATACTAATAAAAAAAAATTATTTATAAAATAAATAAAACTTAATTCTATAGAGATTTTTTAGGGGAATGCCTAAAAACATAAAGAATCCCTCGGTGTTGCTGCTCGATTGTTCCATAGCGTATCAGAGAGTGGAGGGAAAGTTGACGTCTCTGGAACCTCTTTTGATGCAGGTATTATTTGCATTTTGATTTTATTATAAAATGCTGATAACGCGGTGATAGCATACAATATGCGGCAAAAAAGAAGCTTAAGCCTCGCGTTCATTGATCAGATCGACTCAGAAGTTCTTTTTAGTAGAAGTTATGATTATTTGATGTTAATTTCACCTCGTTACCTGCACGCGTTCCTGAGAAAATAGTCTAAACAGACGCCAACCGCACTAGGAACAAGAATACCTGGTGCGCTGTGCGGCGCGCATCGCCGCGCTGCAGCCCAGCGTGGTGCTGGTGCGGGGCTCCGCCGCGCGCGCCGTGCAGGACGCGCTGCGGGCCCGCGGCGTCGCCCTCGCGCTGGGCGTGCGCGAGCGGGCGCTGCGCCGCGCGGCGCGGGCCTCCAGGGCCGACCTGGTGGCCTCCATCGACGCGAGGATCGGGACGCCGAGACTGGGCACCTGTGAACACTTTTATGTTAATAGCTGTGAGTATTTGGGGCTTAGGGGGGTTTAAGGTTGGCTATTGTACATTTTACGCCGCTCGTTGATACAAGAATGGAACAGTTTTATGTTAATACCTGTGAATATTGAGTTTTTTTGGGGAATAAGGAGTATTGAGAACTGGGAGTTGGAGTCAATGTTGATTTGGAACTAAAAAAATCTGGAATTCAAATAAAGCCAAATTCAAATTAATTAAGCCAAACATACAAAAATTAAATGACATCCGCTTTTTATATTGTGATAATATGAATGTGACTGTTAAATTTAAAAAATATGATTATATAGTAAGTAACTAAATAAGTTTAATAATATACTGTAAACATTTTTTTCGTTTGCCAGATTCCAGCAAAACTCTTATGGTTCTCGAAGGTTGCGCGGAACCCCAGCTAGGTTGTTGTATACTACTCCGTGGCGGATCTCTACAAGAATTAATCCGCGTAAAAAAATTAGTAAAATTCATGCTTTTAGCATGCTACAATTGGAAATTAGAAAAAGCATTTCTCGCTGACATAGAAGCTACTTTACCTGAACCTGGGACTTTCGTTGACGACGATACTGATAATGAACCAGAAGTTAATGATATTGGAACTAACACGCGTATTAATTCCCAAAATAATGATGATGGCAACTCTAGTAATGATACATCTGAAGCTGATGATGCCATTTTTGGTAACAATGCGAATATACCTAAAGAAATAAAAAAATCAAATAATGATATGGTTGAATCTCGTAATGATAATGAACAACAGCATCCAGATAACAATATTAACAAAACAGATAACAAAAAAACAGATGAAGAATTAAAAGATAACGGAAACGATAAGGGAAAATCTACAGAATTGGATGATCCATTACAAAAAACAAAACAATTTTCTCGTAAAACTGATAGCGATAAGAATTTGAGTTGTGGAGTGCCGATCAAAGATTTTAGTGATCCTCTACAGTCCAGGCTGTCCATTGAAGATGATGTCTTCTTGCCTAAAGAGGAGGCTAAATTGAAAGCGGATACACAAAACGAGAGGTAAATCTAAATTGTTATAAACAATATGACGTATTATTTAATTTACGCGGCTTAAATAAGTAAAGAGTTATATTTGTAATATTTTTTGTGGTTTGTATATTTCAGATTTAAAATTTTTTGGTAATACAATAAAAAAACTAATTTTGTGAATGTTGGTTATATTGTAAACAGTTTAATATTTACATATATTTCTACAAAATTTTAATTCACATTCGTGCGCCGCACCCCTCCCATTCAGGCGTCTAGTGAGGCGATTCCTGGCCAATTCCCCATAGTCAATGGCTAAACCACCCCCTACCACTACAGATGGTGCACAGACGACATAGTGCTGTCGATGTCCCCCAACATAGTGATCCCGGCGCCGACGCTGCCGCTGGCGCGCCCCTCCCCCTGCCCGGGCGGCGCGCCCCCCGCCCCCGGCCCCGCGGGCGCCCCGCACACGCCGCGCGCCGCCCGCCGGGGGGACGCGCGCCCGCCCGCCGCCAGCCCGAGACCGGTGACGACATTTTTATATTTTAGATCATTTTAAGGAGACGTTGACGCGAGAAATTCAATGCACTCCAAAGTTTGTGTGTAGTAAATATATATATATATATATATATATATATATATATATATATATATATATATATATATATATATATATATATATATATATATATATATATATACATATATATATATATATATATATATATATATATATATATATATATATATATATATATATATATATATGTATATATATATGTTATTAATAAACAATATTTGTTAAAAGAGATACAACATAATGATTCTAAATCAGGCAGAAAATGGGAAAAAGGAATGTTGTAAAGAATTTTTTCAATTGTCCAAATGCGTAATATGTCTGAAATTATGACGCAATTAGTATGCAAAGAAAAATTGATATTATAACTAAGGCATTAGGCATCATGCAAATATCTTTGACAAATAATCCTATATTGTCTTCTAGAAACCATAAGGAAAATAGCTTCCCAAATATCATGTTAAAAATATTTATTTTAGATATTTAAATAAATTTCATTCCCACGTGAATTTTTGTTTTGTTAGTAAATATTCTAAGATGGGCACCACACGATTCTGGGGTGGGCACGGACCGTCCGCACTTTGATTGCTTTTATATAAAAATATTGTACATTAGGACGATAGACTGAATATCTAATAAAAACTACACTACACAGGCACATCATCCGTTCGTAGCGCGCCCCGTGACCGCGCCCGCAGACGACCCCGCCCTCAGGGCGTCGCTCGCGCACTTCCGCGCTACCGGCTGTTCTGTTGTTGGGAAACACAAACGTAAGGAGAATGTCTCTATGGAGCCTGTTCAGAATTCACATATTTATAATATTGAAGCCATCGTGGCTTAGTGGGACAGCGTCTGCTAACTAATTGAATATTATTATTTACCCGCTTTGGTGAGACTAAGTGCGGTGTTGAGTTACGCCACTGAATGCACAATATCTAAAATACCGGTGGGTTAGCCGATAACAGAGTGTTTTGACACTTATTGAGTACTCTCTCTCTAGCCGGCTATATGCGGTATAATGGTATTGAACTAACACTCTTCGAGAAGCATTATTATATCTTGTTATAAAACTCACTTATAAATTAAATTACTTGACAAAATATTTTCCTTTTTTTTTGCCATTATAAGTAAACTGCTTAGAATTCAGAAGTAATTAATTATAAGTTTATAACTATAGATTATTTAAAAACATTCGCTCTCGATGTTATAGCCGGCTGTCCAAAGTACAATCCATCGATAGTGAAGAAGGTGGAATCGGAAGAAACGAAGTCATCAGATCCGGAGCCATTAGATCCTTTGTCACCGGAAAACCATCAAAGATTAAGCGTGCTGTTATATAGCTATAGCAGCAAGTCACCTAATGTGCCTGACTTCTGTGTTAATCCCTGGTGAGTTTTTAATAGCTTTTATAACCTTTTTTTTATCTATTTATCTATCTTTAAATCTATATAAAGTGTTACCTGGTTTTCTTGTAAAAAAATTATATTATTATGTTTGTGTATTTGTGTTTATTTTTAGCTCAATTTATGTTAATATTGTTGCATGACGCGAAGAACTTTAAGCTAAAAATATAATTATCTTAAATTATGTAAACGTCTTTAGCATATTTTATATGTAATTGGAAATTTAAGGATCTTTATATGTAATATTTATTCAAGTAAATATTTTCAGGGTGGTAACAATGGAAATGTATGGCCGCAATGACATCTCTCTGGGAGCCTTCCTCGAGAAGTACTGCTTTAACGGAGACAACAAGTGCCCCTCTACCAACTGTCATATACCTATGAACCAACATGAGAGGAAGTAAGTAAATAAATCTATTATATATATATATATATATATATATATATATATATATATATATATATATATATATATATATATATATATGTGTGATGATTACAGATTTTCAGATTTTGTTCTTTTATTTGTACTGCAAGTTCTCACTTATAGGTCTTGATTAAACTGCGTACGTCAAAATATCCGTCAGAGCGTCGAAACTTAAAGTTTGATTTTTTCTGAGTTTTATGGGGCTGTACCAGTGTATTTGCAGTGACTTGACAGACGAATATAGAGTAATTGACAGGCATACATACACACGGATAATAACCTGGGTAATATATAAGAGTTCCATTTTTTCTTTTAAGGTGCAGAATCCGAACAACCATAGATACAAACAAGTGCCAACGAGTACTTATTCATATTATATGCCAACGAGTACTTATTCATATTATACTTTTATATTGTTATATATTAATAAATGTAAGGTAGATGTACAAAGGGAGTGAACAAGACAATAAATTGATCTTGGCCTTGTCGTTCTAATACGTGGTGACAGCGGTTGGATACGAACCCACGCCCTTCCGGCATGGTGTCTAAACCAATTTCTCATACATATATCTTTTCACAATATATATATATATATATATATATATATATATATATATATATATATATATATATATATATATAGCTTGAAAAAATGAGAGGCGGAAAGCAGGGAATGGAATGTCTTAACACTAAGTTCCCTCTGCCTACCCTGCTATGTGCGGGATACAGCGTGAAGCAAAAAAAAATAACTATCTGGTATTACAAAATGAGGCGTTGAGTTCCGCCACTTGACACGGAATATCTTAAACTCGGGCGGAAAAGCTCTATACTTAGTTTTATACCTGCTTCGTAAGGAATACAACGTCAAAAAAAAAATTATTAAAATATTACAAAACTTTGAATGTAAATAAAATAAAGCTAAAGAGGTATAAAATAATATATATTTTTGTTATAGATTCGTACACGAGGACGTATGCATTACTATAACGTGCAACACTATCGGTCACAGCAATGTGGATAAACTCAAGGAGGAGCAAAGTAAACAGGTACTAAGTAAAGCTTGTACAGAAAATATTAAATACAAAAAATAAATAGTGAATGCTTTAATTTCCCTTTAATTCGAAGAAATTTTCTAGTCTTTAAACGTTAAGTTGATTTATTGAAGCGGCGCTATAGAACTTGAATATTCTCCGTGATATTTCGTGTTTGAGATAGGTCGCAAGACTCTTGGAGAGTTTTGTTGTTAGTCGCCGTGCAATGACGTCATAGGGTGACTGACGTCACTGACGTGCACTGATCCATTGCCACCAGGTGATGTTCTGGTCGCGCTGCGAGCGCTGCGGCGCGGTGTCGCGGGGCGCGCGCCTGTCCCGCGCGGCGCTGTGCGTGTCGCTGGCGCAGTACGTGCGCGCGCGCGTGGCGGCGCCGCGCTACCGCCGCCCGCAGTGCGCGCACGCCGCCCACGCGCACTCGCACGCCTTCGTCAGCCGCCTCACCACCGCCTGCTTCAAGTGAGCGCCGCACAATGTTATTGTTCAATATTCTTCTGAAATCATTTTTTATAACATTAAAACGTTAAACCTTATTTATTTTAAAAGAAAACACAATTTTCTCTCCATTTAAAATTTATATATGGACCGTTAATTGATTAGCTAATTGTAACAACAGGTACAACAAGATCGCGACGTATTCCGTGCAGCTGCCGCCCGACGTCATCTCCATCAACTACGACACGAGGCTGATGCGGGACGCGCTCATTGCGCATCTCAACGACCTCATGCTTAGAGGTCATCGATGTTTTTATGTACACGTATCACACACACACACACACACACACACACACACACACACACACACACGCACACACAAACACCCAATGTTCGAGAATTAAAACGTACCTACGTAATTTCTTTGTGACCGTTACTATATTATTATAATTTATTCTTATGATTCTTATGAATATTTTGTCTTGAAAAATATAAAAGCGTAATTTAGTTTCATATCAAAAATATATCGATACGTGTACATATTTAAATTGAACGATTTAATCTGTGTAGGACACGAGGCGTTCAGCAACGCGACGGAGCCCGACGGCGAGAAGGCGTACGCGGCCTTCAAGCAGCATATGGATCAGATACACTTGGCGCTGACTACGCACGATAATAACTCATTCGCTGGTAAGTTATTAGCTAAGATTTATTGTTTTATTTTTTTTATAATTTTAAAAACTTCAAGGCCTTTCAGGTTCTAAGGGTTTTGCATATGGCTGTGTTTCATCTGTGTTCATTTCTCACAGATTATCCTTACTAAAAAATATATAAAATATTAATGTATAACTAACTTTTAGCATTTTCTCTTATGAAGTTTAAAAGCTCTTTAGGTCTAGCTTAAGAAGTTGTTTATATTTGCATGTTATTGGAGCAAATGTACCAAAGTATACTTAAGTGCATTTAAAATATATTTTTTTCTCTTACGTCTCAGAACGGGTAAAAAAACTATGGAGTGTTCACGACGCCATCATCAATGGGGAGAAGATGTTGCGTGACAGTTCGGACGCGCATCGATACCGTCCCGCTCCTGAAATCCCTTGTAAGTGTCCTGCTGTCCTGGTACTTTTTCTTTTTTTTTATTTAAGAAATAAAAGTTCAACTTCTCGTATGGCTGTTGGAGAGTATGTGGCAGTGGTTGGAAAAATTGTATGGAGCTATATTCTCTTTTGTGTACAGGTACAGGTTTTGTGTACAGTAATATAGGTACCACCTAAAAGGTCATGCTCGCCTGGTACTTCTTTTACTATGTTCATTTTATTATTGTGCATGCTTGGAAAGCTGCCACTATCGGCAACAAGCGCGGGCAAACTCTCGCAAGCCAAGCCCGACACCATACACGCTTGAGTTTGACCGCTTGCCGAGTCTTGCCAAGCATGTAAATGCACCGTTGGACGGACATATGACGGTTATGTTATGACCTTCTTTCGATATCGATATACCAGCTTAACATATTATATAATATGCTTAATTTATTATAAGTGCTTAATTTATTATAAGTGCTTAATTTATTATAAGTGTATATGCTTAATTTATTATAAGTGCTTAATTTATTATAAGTGTAATATGCTTAATTTATTATAAGTGCTTAATTTATTATAAGTGTAATATGCTTAATTTATTATAAGTGACACGCGGAGACAAAACGCGTAAAATAACCTATATTAACAATATATAGATAAATTATAATTACACCCGCTAGAGTTAAATGATTGTATCGTTTTTTTTTTTTCCAGCGGACGATAAATCAGATCCAGACGACGTATCTGATGTGACAAGTCTTGATGCTGCAGGTAAAATATTTTCATATTAACTTTATTAAATGTGTTATTATTTTAATAATCGATTTCTCCTTTTTTTTACAGAGACTTTAATAAGGGACTCCGAGAAAGAACACGCAGGTTAGTAAAAATAATAAAAACTATTTCTATCTATACATCGTCTTTATTATAGAATCATTATTAAATGATCTCCTCGTACATTTAAAATGAGCGACTTTAAAAGTAATGACAAACTAGAAATCTAGAATAAGGTCAAACTTAAAGAAAACTGTATGAAATTTATTTTTAATCAAGGAACAGAGGAGGATGAGGAGAAGGGTGACAAGAAGACTGTCAAGCAGATCTTGTCACAGCTGCTGTCGAACAACCAGCCCTCTAATCAGGTTTAAACATTGATATTTATTGTATGTAAGCTCGATTCCAATCTGTTAGATTCTATTACTTCCATTTCCTTACATTTGCCATGTCAATACGGAATGTCTCGAGTTCTGACGGAACGCGGAGAGTGGATTGTCTAACCGCTACATTCTCCCCGAACGCATCGGGATAGAAAGTGAAGCGGGAAAAAAAATAAAATTTAACAAGTGTATCGGCTTGTAATACATGCCTTCTGTACATTTAGATTCTTATTATATTATGAACGTCACGGAACTGTTAAAAATGTTAAAATATTTAAATATATAACACAGAACGTATGGGTGAATTGGCTACGCCGTTTGGGCGGCTCCAAGAGGCGCGGGTTCGAGTCTCACGACGTCGCACATTTTTATACTTCATTTACAATAATAGTAATAATACTAAACTTGGTTCTCTTATCAGGACGGTATGATAATAACAAGTGGGGTGATACCGGTGGTGGTGAAGGCGGGTGAGATAGGGTCGGTGATCGCCGCCGCGCTCGCCTCCGTCACCTACACGAAGACGCTGCAGAGCCAGCGCGTCACGTAAGTTTATATTTACCACTTGCAAACATATGATCTCCTGGTACTTGAATGATATTTTTCATATATATATATAAAAAATGTCTCGGTTTTGATTTGTAAGAACATACTATGAAAAAAGGTGCTGTAAGTATATTATGATCTCCTGATACTAAGCAATTAATGGGATCTTTGCGTTATAATGGCGGGACACCACCATTAAGTGTATGCTCTCCTGGTACTTCGATACTGTTTTAGTTCTAATTTATTAAAAATTGAATTAGATTAGCTTCACGCACGCCATGTTGCACATGGCAGGGTTGGCAGAGAGAACTGTAGGAATCGTAGGAACTATAGGAACCTAGTGTTAAAACACTCCGTTCCCCGCTTTCCGCCTTTCGAGGCATTGCGTGTTGAGGTGGCGGAACTCAACGCCGCGCATTTTGCCTTGTTACCAGAGTGAAAAAAATTAAAATCATTCATTCTCACCGAGTGGGAATCGAACTCACAAACCGTAGCATTATTAGGCAGACGCTGTGCCTCTGCGCCACGACAGTCCTCTACATACATAACATGATTAATGTTCAGTTTCCTCACTCATAGAGATATCACCACTCAGTATATTATGCTCTTCTAGTACTTCTTTGATTTTAATTATATCAAAAAATACTCTCGCCTGTCCGAAACCTCTAGGAAGTCTCTATTAGTGATATATTGAAGTACAAAGTAACACTAAAGAGACTACACCCATCCTTTTCGTATTTTATCAGAAAGTAGAGCGCTAGACAACAAAAATTATAATAATAGTGTATCAACACCGCCGCCATTTTATAGATAACTTAATTCAGATTTATTTATGCATTTTTTCACCAATTAACCAACAAACTATGATTTATCTATCCCCTTAAAATATTCGATGAAATAATTGACTATTTTGAGGCCATCATGGCGCAGTGGCACAGCGTCTGACTGTAAACGCAAACGTTGTGGGTACGATTCCCGCTTCGATTCGGGGAAAGGAATTGTTATCGTTTCCTAGCTCTGGAAAAATGACAAGGCGCGGCCATTATCATATCACTAAAATTGGAATACAGAGAACGGAGTAACTTAACACTATACACTCTGTCTACTCTACTGTATGCGGGATACCGCGTGAAGCAAAAAGTTATTATTATTTAAGACTTAAAAATATTATTTTTAAAATTATTTTATTTTATTTAAGCCAGAACTCCTAAACTATCAATAACTATACTCAACGCAAAATCGTCTTTATATATATATATATATATATATATATATATATATATATATATATATATATATATATATATATATATATATATATATATATATATATATATATATATATATATATATACATATATTTCTCTTCAGAAGTAACGATTTCGACGATGGAGAGAACACCAGCTCTGTGAAAGAGAAGCCTGACGGTGACAAGGCGAAAGCGAAAAGTAACGATCATATCGAAGTTTTGCTAAAGGTACTATTACATTATTATTTTATTTTTACTTGGTGTATTTATAATTATAGTGTTATTATATTGGAACATTTATTATAGAAAAAAAATATAGTATTTGGAATTTTGAAGGATTTAGAAGATCTTGTTTGCTTTTTTTAACTTCCCACTTTCCTACAGAGCATAGAAATGAAAAAAAAATATTTCGACACGTGGACACTGGACACACAGTGTCTTGACACTGTGGCATCCACAACTTTCGTTTAGTCACTTGCGATGACTTCTATTTTGTGAAAATAATATCTATATAAAAGAAATTGGCTGAGCTTATTAAATTAAGAGCAAATGGGCAACTGTAATCACGATGGACGTGAGTTCAATATCCACTTGAGAATTATTTTCCTTATTCCACCCTCTAGCAAAATATCTTAAAATAAGTTTCTCTCAGCGTGTCCGGTTAAATCTAAATGATACGTGGACTCAGACTTGCGTACTGCGTGAATTACACTAAGCAATAATATTTCTAAGAGAAAGGTTAAAAAAATCATATTTGCGAGCGTATGCATGCGCTATTTCGTATGAAATGAAGTGCACATATAAGTTTGTAATGGTTTTTTTATACTTCATATATATACATAATATATGTATATGAATAGTTGTTTACCGACCTGCCAGTCACTCCGTATAATAGAAAATATAAATATGACTCGATCTGTTGTACCTCAGGACGGTCTCCTCTGCCGCGTGTACTACGCGTCTCAATTCCACAAGCTGCGCCACATGCTGCTGTCCCCGCTGGAGTACAGCGAGGACACGCGCTCCTACTGGGAGGAGGCCAGGTGCTGCGACGACGGCGGCCGCGAGAGGGACAGTGAGTATCGGTTGTGGCATATATGTCTGGGAGGCGCGGCGTCTGTCTCGAACCCGCGACTGTGACGTCTATTGAGCCAGATTTACTGGTGAGCTACATTGGAGAGATCTTATTCGGTTTTTACAATTTATTTTTATTGATAGTATTTCTTATTAAGTTTTGCTAACAATGACATTTTGGTAAGAGAGAATGCCATATGTAAAACTTTGAATATTTGTAAATTGTTAAGTAACTTCACTAATATATACAACTCTGGTTGTACCCTTGCTTACTTTCCCGTAGTTAAAGGCCTATGTGAGATAGAAGAAGGCTTCATCCGGTCGCTGGCGCACTGCGTGCCGTGGGCGGCCCGGGGAGGCAAGTCGGGCTCCACGTTCTGTAAGACCAAAGGTACCCCACCAACTTAAATCATATGCTTAGTATATTTTTACTTATATAAAACTTTTTTCCGACGTGCAATGATGATCATGCATAAGTGTTTCTTTGAAACAATATTACTTTACGATTTATATTTAAAAAAAAAATATTTCAATGAAATATGGTCTTGACGAAGCACTACTTACTGCTGCGTTTATTTTTTTTGGTCACAATTTTATTCTTACTTTTTAGCCAAATTAAATATAACAATATATAAAGCTATAGTATAGTACTAGTTGATGTTACTGTGAACGAAATGATAGTGGGATTCGATTCCCAGTCAGAGAAATTATTATTTTATCTATAAGACCAGAGTGTTAACACTAGGTACGCTGCTATATTAAAGAGACGTGTACGGCTGACTTTTTTTTAATAGATGACAGATACGTCTTAAAAGAGATGACGAAGCCCGAATGGCAACAGTTCTTGGAGTTCGCGCCGCACTACTTCAACTACGTCACTAATTGTCGCCAGAAGAAATTACCTAGTTTGCTTGGTAAGTGGATGAATAAATTTTTTTGTTTTGTGTAACTTTGTGAATATGTACAGGTGGACCAAAAGTATTTTAATATTTCAAACAATAATAAAAAAAACCTATTTCTATTAAATAAAAACTATTTCTATTAAATAAAAAAATATTTATTTTTTTATTATTTATAAATTACGTCGTCATTGCTGTAACCTGGAGTGAATATTTGCAATGACGGCTTCACAAATGTTTCGAGAAATATCTTGCATTTCCTCGCGAATGCGTTCCTGCAATTCCTCTGTAGACTCTGCATTGGTATCAAAACCTTTACTCTTGAGGTATCACCAAAGGAAAAAATCCATCGGTGACAGGTCCGGAATATGAGGAGGCCAGTTAATGTCGCCTCTTTTACGAACGAACTATACTAAATAAGTCTATGGAAGTGTGAAATGTTGCTCCATCTTGCTGAAACCACGATCGTTGATTAAAACCATTGTAATCCTGCAGCGTTGGAGGTAAGAATATTTGTAACATGGCAATATGTCCCTCTGTATTCACTGTAACAGTGTGTCCTCTTTCATTTTCAAAGAAATAAGGTCCAATAACGGCTCTTGCTGACAATGCTGCCTATACAGTAACCTTAGGATCAATGCAGAGGTTTTTGATGATTAATTTCCAGATTGGTGTCGACGCGGCTTGAAATTTTACTCATTACTCAAAAAACCAAGACTAAGCAAACAACTTGGTACCTATTTAGTTATGAAATCTTTCGTGGAGAACGCTCATTCTTAATATTGGGCTTGGCTATTATTTTGGCTTTTACCGTAAATACTTGTAACGTACTGGCGCAGCCCGCATCCTGGGCGTGTTCAGCGTGGGCGGCGCGGGCTGCGGCGTGCTGGTGACGGAGCACGTGTGGTACGGCGCGGCGGCGGACGGCGCGCGCTACGACCTCAAGGGCATCAGCCGGCCGCGCCCGCCGCCGCCGCACGCGCACGCGCACTCGCCCGACGCCGTGCTGCTGGACGACCACCTGCTCAAGTGTGAGTGGCTTAGCATGTAGCATTATAGGATAAAATGTGTATGCCAGTCGCTTACTTGGTACATAATCATAGACGAAAAATTTTTTTTTGTATGTTCGTGTGGTCGGCTGACGTATAATCCAGCTGACTGTTTTGTATCTTCGAATAATCATATTAACTATAATTTAATCAATTTGCAATCGGGAGGGAACCAATGAAAATAATATTTTTTACTCGGTCACGAGGCTAACGTTGCGTCCATTTAACGAGCTATCGCTGGAGAGGCAGTGCAATGAACGAGCGCGTCCACAGCCCGCTGGGAGCAGCAGCTGGCGGTGTGCGGCGCGGGCGCGCGCGCACTGCGGGGCGGCGTGGAGCGCGACACGCGCTTCCTGGCCGACAACGCCGTCATGGACTACTCGCTGCTGCTCGGCGTGCACGACGGACTGCTCGTGCTCGGCATCATCGGTGAGCGACACGCACACACACGCACACACACGCACACAGTGCAGTTGTAGGTCCCGGCTCTGATAGAGGAAGCGCAGCGTTATATTCCTTCAAGCAACATGCAATGTTCCAAAAATTAGACACAAAATAGGGTTTAGTCTCGGTATGTTTTTGTATCACACGAGCATATCATATCTACGTATCTACTAGTGTCTAGTCCACAGACTACTGCAAAGTGTTCGAAACTTACCAAAAAAGGTATAAATCAAAAATATTTACAATTAATCTAGTAAAATATATAAAAATCGTGAATATCAACGATATAATATCCACAGATTACATAAGGACGTTCACATGGGACAAAAAGCTGGAGCACCTCGTGAAGAAGAACCTGGGCTCCGGCCAACCCACGGTGGTGTCCCCGGAGCAGTACCGGCGCCGCTTCCGGGCCGCCTGCGCCAAGTACTTCCTGCAGTGCCCCGCGCACTGGGACCACCTCTACGCCGACTGCAGCTACAACGCCTGACTATCCGGCTTGCTTACGAAGTGAAAACTTTTTGAGTAGCTGAGCACTTTTTTTTAAAATTAATTTTCGTTTTTTATCTGTATCTATACATATAACGTATAGTACAACATGAAATTTCTTTTTAATACGTTTAGTATCTATGTTATAAGTTGTCACTTCTATCGGCTGTCACTATGACTGCCATTTTGTTTTAAAGTGTCGCTTAATTTACCTGTTTTTATGAATTATTAATTATGTTACATAATATTATTAATACTTAATGTTTAGCTAAATTTAGCTTTTATGTTTTGTTCCCATATTTTATTATTTTCCCAAATTAATGAGCTCAATCCTGGCGCGATGGTTATGTGCGCGGCGTTCGACTCCGCTCTCAACAAGACTCTTCGCCTCCCGCCGGCCGCCACTCACTATACAATACCTCGAATTCTAATTAATTCGAAGTGTCTTCGTACCAGGTTTTCTCTTCCTAGCCTGCTCTATGGGGTAACGCATACATACGCGGGTAGCACGGGTGTGACTGATAAGTATTTATCATAATAATACAGAAGTATATATTGCTTTAGTCTCAATATAGATAATAATAGAATATAATTAAACAAATTAACATTAAACACCAAATTACTTTCTCTTTCAAGTGAAACTAGCTTATTTTTATTTAATTTATAATTAGAAAGAATTATAAATAGTGATATTATGTTATACTATAAAGCCAATAAGGCGTGGTGAAACAGCATGTAACTAACTGTAATAGCGTTGGTCGCAGGTTCGGTCCCCGTCGGGGGGAGAGAATCAGTTTCATTTCCCCGCGGCATTGATCTCCGCCAACAATCAACGTCTCGAACTTGAATTATAATAGGTAAAAATGTAAAGCGGAATATTTAATAATATTATTTTACAATATTGTGTTAATTTGTGATTTTTGTGATATATTACCATTGTTAAGAGAATGTATGCATTCCAAATTATATCAATAATTGTATTTACATATTTTGTTTTTGATATTATGAATCGTTTAAGTATTATGTAGATATTATCATATTTAAAATTCAAATAAATTATATACATTTATATATGTATTTTTTTTTCTTTTATTTTACTCTCCCAGTCATACCAGCTAGTACTTTAGTTAACAAATATCAATTATCTGTTACATATGGACGCCTGATTTTAGTTTAATGATTTATAAAGTAATAATTCTAAGTAACCAAAAATATTATTAGTAACAATTTTAAAGTATTTCTTTAATGCTACTGTTTAAAATGTAATCGCATATATGGGAGTATGTAGAGGCATTGTCCAGTTGACCTGGCCTCCATTCTTTAAATAGTTTAATGACAACGAGGCCTGAAATTTACATATAATATTTATATAGTGGCGTTTACAAACTTATTTGATTTTAAAACCCAAAATAAGAATCAAATTTGTAAATATAAAATTATACTTTAGGAAGCATGAGGCTAGCGGATATTTTCAAGCCTTATCTTGCACTTTGGGGCTTAAGATTACTGGACTTATACTATTTATTATTTTTATATATTAACGACGACAAACGACAAATTGTAGGCTCGATGGACTGACTGATATTTAAATTATTTTCATTCTCCTCGCTCTAGTACATAAACCGCGGCATTGAGTTCCGCCATTAAGCACGCAATCTCCTTAAAATATATATATATATATATATATATATATATATATATATATATATATATATATATATATATATATATATATATATATATATATATATATATATATATATATATATATATATATATATATATATGTGTAAGAAACGGTAAATATAAAAGAAAAATACTCTTTAAATGAATTTTATTTTTATTTGATCCACATTTATTTCAAATTATATAAACACAACATTCGTCCATAGTTCTACACTACAAGTATAAGCGGCAGCGAGTTCCAAGAAACATAATCAAATTTATTTACATTAATTTATCCTATACAATAAATTGAAAATAAAAATAACGCTTCATTTGGACATACACAAATACATTTCATTGCTGTCGTTACTTTTATACAAAAATTAAAAAAAACACACACACACAAAGTACATGTTCCATTTAATTGCATAATTATTGTTATAAAATTATTATGAATATTGTATATACTAATTGTAATGGATAAAGTTATCAGGAACTAATACAAATTATTTAGAATTTATATGTTTTTTAGATAACATTGAATTTTTATTTATTAGTGTCCATACATAGGGACATTTATTTTAAAGAAATGTCAAAATATTTCCTTTGAGAATTCAATGCTTAGTTGTAGAGATTTATTCGATATTTATTCAAAAGTGCCAACGTAAAGTACATTTTTATATAAAATATGTAAATATTATGAAGCAAGGAGAATATTTATACAAAAAATATTGACCACATTCACATTTTGTCAGATAAATTGATGTTATAGCAGAAAATAGAAGGTAATTAAATTTCACTATGAAGCATTTATTTTAGACTATCCTCTAGCCTCAATGGCATACAATCTATACATCACTTTTACGAATTCGGTATCATTAAGTTACTCAGAATAAAATTAATTAAAACATTTTCCCAATAAATATAATTACACATTAATTGTAATTCATTTTAATTATAGTACATTAGTTACACGGATATAATTTTTTAAATGCAAAAATACTCTTAGATTTTCACTGTTCCAGCATTCCTTACTCCTATGATATACATTTATTATTATATTAATATTACGAATAGATCAAACTTTATAATTTCGATAGAACTCACTTCATGTTGTGAAATACCTACAAGGAATACCTACAAATAGTTCATCAAGACAAGTGGCGTAACTGCAGAAATACAAAAAACTCCAATATTATATAAAAAAAGGTTAGAATAAAAATACAACCAGTTTTAATCATACATGTATGATTTACATCATTAAATAAAAAAAATTGCTAATTTGTCAGTTATATCACATTTGCTAAAAGAAAAAAAATTAAAAATTAAAAATTTTGGATGGAATAGTCTTCAATACACCAAAGCGTCGATAATATGAAAAGTATGTCAAACCCAGAATAAGAACCTACATACATAATTAATACTATACCAAATTAATCATATAGATTATTATCTAAACAAAATATAAAAAATATAAACGTTGACAGAACAAGTACTAAAGTTTTAAACAAACATGAATATACAAAAAAAAAAGAAACTAAGGTCGCCATCTTTAGATTCACTTATTCCTATTGAGAAGAAATCCAATTTCACAATAATGTACATACACATATATTATATAATGATAATATTTACAAGTAATTTCGAGAATTAAGCATGTAAATAATTAAATTAAACAAAAAAGTTTTTATATTGTAATTTGTATGGCTAATTATATAATAGGGACCTTGGCCTTACATTAAACATTTACCAATATCAATTTAAGTCACAAAACAGCAATATTATATATGTAACATACAATTTGAATCGAAACCGACGCGTTTCACACACTCTCATACAAATAAGTTACTGTACAATTGTACACACTGTATTTCACATACTGTGAAATATACTAATGTCAAGGGACCATCGATATACATAATTTATTTATTAGTAAGGATAATCAAAAAGAAGAGAAATATTTTCTCTTCAGTGTTATGCTGTATCTCATATATAGCAGTTCCAGTATAGAGAACCTCGACATCTTAACGCCGCACTATGTCTTGACAGAGCGGAACAATGACAAGGCTCGTTCCCTTCGAGATCGCAACAGAAGAGATACCAAGAAGGCTTTAACTATAAAACCTCAATGGACTTACTTTTTTTTTTAAATATTAATTTGAATATAGAATTGCAAAATTCGTATAGAAATTTCGTACAACTGATACCTTAGAGAACTAAACTACATAAGTAATTGTGATTGCATATTAAAAGTAAATAAATAGTCATCTAAATAAAATAAAGCGCCAACTAATAATATATTTATATATATATATATATATATATATATATATATATATATATATATATATATATATATATATATATATATATATATATATATATATATATATACTATATCGAACCTGCACTTATCACTTCACATTTAAGACGAATCAAATATTAACTATTTTTGACCAATAAGTGAAAATTCAACAGCGGGACACAGACATCAATTGGCATTTACCCAACAATAAATATTTACAAAGGTATCGAATTTCTATTGACTTAATGTCAAATAAACACTAATAGACATTTCTGAGCGCGACTATAGGACAATATTTTTATCTTTTTATATACAATTCATTCGAAATTACAATATTATACGTCACAATGGGACTTATAATGAAATTTATATTTTTAAATTAAACAAACAGTTTCCGGTTACTTTCGACCGCGAATATTGTAGCTATGTGAACGATATACGCCATTAGTCCCATTAATGAGTTTCATTTAAAAATATGTCAAAATTGCGAAACCCTAAGAACTTATTATTGAACTTTTAAGTTATTTTGGCTTAATATTTAATTATAAGCTATAATACCGTCTCGGGACATGTTGGGCTCTTGGGTAAGGGACATTCGACAAGAGGAAGAGGTGAAGACGGTATTACTGTTTAAATTGTGATGAAACAAAACGTATCCAATAAAATTTTAATATATATAAAGAATATGTAATTAAATATATATAAAGAATATTTGTGATACTTTGACATATTTCCGAGAATTAACGGAGAGATTAGTCACTAAGATTTGTATCTGCTTTATTACTTATATGACTGGATGTAAAAAGGGCAAAGTCGCACATATATATATATATATACACATATATATGTATATATATATATATATATATATATATATATATATATATATATATATATATATATATATATATATATATATATATATATATAAGTAATGTTTGGTAATAAAGTCCACAATACAATGTCGCTCTTTTGTTTAAATGTTTCCAATAAGCATTGATTATTGTTCATATTATTTATAAGAAATTATTATAACCGAATATTTTTAGTGGTCACAAACAAGTCTGTGTTTGAAACGCCAGATTTTAAAAACTATGTTCTTTAGTACTTTAGTATTACTATTATGACAAGCGCCATTAATTTAGAAAAAAAAAGGTAACTCCTTTCATATAAAAATATGAATAACGACATTATTATGATTTAAAAAATTATAATAATTTCGTCAAGTCAATAAGAGCGGGTGAAATCAAATTAAAGAAAAAACAAAAAATAAATATGTTTATAAATTGCCCCACATCAGCACAAACGGTAACTATGTATATAAAAAATATCAATCATAATTGTACTATAATGTGTAAATAAAAAATAAGTAATAATACAAAATATTAGCTGCAAAAAGAAGAACGTATGATCTGTGAACGAATGACATCGATCTGTACAGTGAACGGAAGTTGGAAATAAAAGCGTATCTAACGAGTACATTGAATGTGAGGCGCTCGTGAGGCGCGTGTGAGGCGCGCGTGAGGCGCCTCACGCCGCGTCCAGCGCCGAGCTCAGCGACCGCAGCCGGTCCAGCCCCGACAGCAACTCTCTGACGAACAAACATAATAAGCACACACACATACATACATATATAATGTTATTAAAAAAAAGCTCAGTACCTGAGCTCGGTGTCGGCGCGGTCGGCGGCGCGGCGCATGTCGGCGGCGGCGCCCGCCTGGCGCGCGCGCAGACCCCGCGCCTGCGCCTGCGACGACGACAGCTCCTCCTGCAACACGGTCGGGGGCACGCACTTAGAGAGGGGCTGATAGTTAAGGGGCACGTGGAGACTCACTGACTCCACTATGGATGATGAGAATGGAGATATCGTAATATAAAAATCACTTAGATATAAATTACCGCGCCTATTAAATGTGATTATAATTTTCTTTTTCATATACTTTATATTTATATTAAATCATAAAATATGTACATAATATATTGTAGGTGTATAATTGAAGATGTTGTACACATATGCATGTGCTAGTGTTCGCTGTATGGATGATTTTAAGAAATAAATAAATTATTGAAAAGAAGACTATGTGACATTGTGAATGTACTGATACTGGTACGTTCTTGAGTACTCTGTACAATATTTACGTTTGGTAACATGCACTAACAATATGAGTGAATGAATGAATGGTTACTGATTCTTTTTTTAATTTACTTCCTCCTTTAGCATACTTGCCAAATTTATTCTACTTACATTATTATTTTTAGCTAGAATAATGGTTGATATAAACGTATACAAGATATATAGATTGACAGACAACATAATATAAGCTCACCTTTAGTCTTTTTATTTCATTCTTTAACTTGGATATAATATATTCCGGTTCTGCTGCCCGCGCCTGGAAATAATTAAATTAAATTAAAATATGGTTCATAATTTGTATTAAATATACATATATAAAATCACATATCATGTTCAAAATTATTAGTCCATTAACAATTTGAAGTACACATACAAGAAAATATATGTTTTCAACATTTTAAATGGCAGAGGTCATTTAGCATTATTTAGCATACTAAATTTTTTTGGGAGAACTACAAAGACATTTGCGGGTACCACCCGACGAAGCAGACGGTGTTTAGTTTACATTTTAATTCAAAAAATAATGTTTGTAGTCAAAATAATGATAAAATTATTGTGTTACGTGGCTATACAACTGATCTTTTACATTGCTCGTGATAAAGACAACAGTGAGAGTGCATAATAATCGATAAAATTAGAAACTAAAGTTATATATCGGTGTAGTAGTATAGTTGTGACAGTGAACACTTTTTAAAAAAAAATACTCTATACCCGTTTTTGCAATTTACAACTGTACTAAATCGAATCAATAGCATCTTTTCACGATTTGTGACAGTCATAAATTGGTGTGGTGGCAGGTTACTGTGACTTAAAGAGAGGAACCCAAGTCCGATCCTCAGCATAATAAAATCTATAAGCATTTTTTTATTTTAATTCTTAAACTTTACACTAGTTATAAAAACATGGAGACACAAAAGGTGTGGGGATGCTGCAGTGTACATAAAGACAAGGATCGATATATGCAATGTTTGCAATGCAAAAAAGTTTACCACCTAACTTGCTTGAGAATTGACTCTCATTCGAGTATTTCTACCAATTGGAATTGCCCAAGGTGCAATCGGCCTTAAACGAGCGATGAGACTCCTGTGCGATCTGCATTAAGCCGTACAATCTCCAAAGTAGCCGATCATAATGTAACTATGAGATCTCACAAAAGACAAGCACTTAGTTCTCCAACAACACTAATAACAAATGAGCCATTAAATCACAATAATATACGAGCTATTGTTAACGAAGCAATTGAACAACAAATGTCAAACTTAATGATAAACATTAATAAAACAATAATTGATTCTATTAACACCAATTTTAAAGCGCTCGAAATTAAAATCGAAGAATTGCAAAGATCTGTTTCTTTTATGAGTAATCAATATGAGGACATGAAAAAGCAACTCGACTTATGCTGTAAGGTGACTAATAAATTAAAAAATGAAATGAAGCGCTTCAAAATACGATAAATATTCTACAAAACAAAGTAAGGCTAGTGGAACAACAAGCACGATCAAGCAATATTGAAATTCAATGTGTCCCAGAATCAAAGAATGAAAATTTAATAACTATAATTAAACAACTTTCGAAATCTGTTAAAATTGAAAAAGAAATTGCTCACTGCACGCGTGTCGCCAAAATAAATCCAAAATCGACGAGACCAAGATCAATCATAGTTCAACTTAGCGCGCCTTTGGTGCGGGACCAACTTCTGGCAGCTGTGATCCAGTTTAACACAAGTAACTCTTCCAACAAGTTAAATTCATCTCATCTTGGTATCGTGGGAAACAAGGTTCCTGTATATGTATGTGAATACATATACAGGAACCTTGTTTTTGAAAATATCAACTGCAAATAAATCTCTACATGATGCTGCTCGTAAAAAGGGAAAAGAATTAAACTACAAGCACATATGGGTGCGGAATGTGTGCATATTTATGAGAAAAACTGATGACAGCAACTACAAAATAATTTACAACTTGCGATTCCTTAAACAAATTAACTTAATTTTACTTAATATTAAATAAGCCGCATGTAGTTATGTATATAATTATCTTCAAAATACCTGCACATTAAACATAAATTATCAAAATGTAAAAGGTCTTCGTACGAAAACACATGATTTCTATAGAAATTTGAATTGCAAATAACTGGCTGAAACTTGAAACTTGGCTAAACAGTGGTATTTTAAATTCTGAATCAATCTGTTCAATTAAAAAGAACGGAGGTGGAGTATTGGTAGCTGTAAATAATAACTTTAACCGTCGCCGAATGGCAACCTGGGAGAGTTCTTGTGAAGACTTGTAGCTAACAGTAAATATTAGTTAAAGTATTACAATAGCTCTTTGAGCAACCTATATTCCTCCACCGATTAGTAAGACTGTCTTGGATAAATTTATGGACAATTTCAATCGTATGTCGGAAATTATGAGTTGTACTGCTCTTGTTGTCGGCGACGTTAATTCAAGTTGTAAAGACTGGGAGCTAGTAGGAAATACCAAAAATGGCCATCACATGCATTCTTTGGCTAAATCTCTTGAAGATTTTTTCGAGATTAACGGTATCAACAAAATGTTCATTTTTTTGCGATTATGTTGTGAAAAATTTTAGATCTCGTCTTTTGCGATAATACTATTTTTGATGTAACAGTTGATGCTTCTGCTAATATAATGAGTCGCATAGATCCGCTACATCCACTATTAGACATCTGCATTAGTCATAATAATAACAACACGAAAGTCTTAGATTACAACCTACACTATGCAAGATATATTTTCTCTAAAGCTAATTTTAAAGATATTAACAAATTCTTAAAAGACGTAAACCGGTCCGAAATACTTGAAATCGCGACGATGTTAATGATATGGTAGAAATTTTGTATTTTTTTATCAGATCCTCAAAGTACACAAAATTTTTAAGAAAAGTACTCGAAAATATCCCCCTTGGATGCATAAGACCCTTATAAAAAGAATTAAAAAGAAAGAAAGGCTCAGAGTAAGATACAAAAAATATAAAAAAACCAATGGACGAAACATCACTGAAAATTCTTGAAAAGAGATGTACTGAATTGTCTTTTAAAAGTTACAATGAGTACATTGAACGTTCCGAAGATAGTATTACAAATAACTTGAAATATTTTTGGTCTCTTATTAAAACTAAAAAAGAAAATAGGAATCACACTTTTCCTAAAACGTTGACTAATAATAATGTTAAAATTTTTGGTGGCAAACAAATTTGCGATTCTTTTGGGTCACACTTCTCTTCAATATTTGATATTAATACAATTATTTATTGAACAGTGATTTCGATAATTTTATCCACAAAACGTGTATTAATATTGTTAAAATTATATTTGTCAGTGTTGTATTACTATTAATTTAACGTCACGCTTGTTTTCTTCGTTGGATTAATGAACAAGCGCTTAGTGAATTAAAATTGTTATCTTAATATTTTTTGTTATATAGCATGCTGTATCCACTTTAAAAGATGGTGGTGATGCATTTAGTTTCAATAATTTTTTTGTTTTACTCTTTTTTCTTGATATTTAATGTTATCATCACTAGTGGATCATAATAAATAAATAAATAAACCATCATCACAGTCATCAAGGGCCTGTGGTGATCATACAAAAAGTGATAATAAAATAAATAAAAAAATCCATACAAACAAAATACTTACATTTACATATAAATAAAACACATTACCTCATCGTCGTCACAGTCCAGAGGGTCCTGAAAGTCGTCCAGGGGATCGCTGAGACCCCGCGAGGGCGCGGAGGGCGCGGGCGGCGCGGGGGGCGCGGGCGGCGTGGGGGGCGCGGGGTGCGCGGCGGCGTGCAGCCTCGCGCGTGTGGCACTGAGCTCGGCTCTTAGCGCCGCTGCTTCTTGTTCCGCGCGAGACCGCCTACTGCGCTCCGAGAAGAGCTCCGCTCTGCAGGCATTCGTATAAAAAAATACTATAATATTGTGATATATACAAAATTAATAATACATTTCGAACTCCATTATAGGTAAAATAATGACTATTATATTATAAAATTTGAATTAACATTACATTACTTGAAAAGTGCTCTTAGTTTAAACTAATTTTCAGAACAAAATGATGACTTACAAGAACCAATTTAAATCGATTTTTTTATGTCAAATCAATTACACTATTTGACTAATTTGCTTTTATAACAGAAAGAAGCCTATTCCTAGATTTTCCTTCAGATTTCACTGGACTTCGACCGGTTCATTTACATGTCCCATACAAAATTATAAATTATATTTTTTACTTTTTTATTTATCAAAACATGTATACATAAATCCATTACTTATGTATTCCAAATACATAAGCTAACCAAACAAATGTATCATATATTATATATTAAAAACTGAGGCATACATTATTGTAGCAGTATTCATAGAAAAAACATCTTAGTTTTATAATCAGACACTTAAAAAATTACAGTTCTATCATTTTTTTAAACATATGCAAGCTTGTTAATAAAATTTTTGATAAATGGTATGAGCTGCTGGGCAACAGCAAACAGTACATTCATATTTTATTATAATGCAAATGTTTCAAAGTGGTCATTGTTAACAGAATGTAAGATTTGTCATCGACTTTTGTCTGGCCTGCATGATGCGGATATATGCATGAATATATGTATCAATAAATAAAGAAAACTTGAAAGCACTATATATCGAATATATATAAAATTGCATACTATTTTAGCATATTTAAATGTATAATATGCATAAATATGTATGTATAAAAGTATAAAATAAATAGTCATGTTGACCTGAAGTACAATAATGATTATTATTATAAATTAAATTTACATACAAATAAATCTTACCTAAGGTTTACTTCTATCTAGGTAATGGACATAAAATAATATGTAAAACAAAAAACTCAATGTCAGCAACCTGTCAGGATAGTGGAGAAGATGAAGAGACAAAAACCACAGTCATCAACTTCTACACACAGGTCCTTCAGTGGGTCCTCATGGCTTTTACTTGAACTACCTCCAGTATGATTGCTAATGTGTTCTTCAAGGTCAACTGAGGTCTCCCCCTAGCATTCTAACCTTACACTTTAATATCAAATATATATTTTACTACTATTTTATTATCATTCATCATACTTAATATGCCCACGCTACCTGAGCACATTATTATTTATTCCATTTACAAATAAATAAATAGCAACAATATACATAGTTTTAAGTAAAAAAGAAACATGTTTGAAATTATTTTCTTGCAGTCCTGTTCGGACCAAGGACATTGAAAGTATTATATTGTCATTGGATGACAAAAAGTGGCTAAATATATTATTAGATTTACTACCATGACGCTGCTAAACAAAAGAATGAGAAAATAAAAGATTACCTTGTTCTTTCTAATTCTGATATAATTTGCTGCAACTGTTCATCTTGATGTTCAGGTTCTGGAGATGTCCTGCCAGGATGCACAGGAAGGAAATCTGGCAACCGCATTGATTCTGCACCTTAAATTGAATGGACGTGGAAAATTTATATTTTGTTAAAAATGTTCATTAAAAATACTCTTAAGATTCTATAAATAATAGCTGACAAATATTTAATGTTTTGATGTGTCCTTAATAATGAAAAGAATAACTTCATTAGATTCTTGAATGAAATCCAGGAGATTTGAGATTCCTAGAGGTTTTAAGATTTCGATAATATAAACTGGACATGAAAGGGTAGGTGATATTGTAATATCTTAATAAAGAAATGTTTATAGATTAAATTATTTGCATTTACAATTGCATTTTGTCATATATATAGCAGCTGAATATTAAATGACTCAGTTATGTATATGAAGTAAACATATTAGTAAAACAAATTAAAACTTTCAGTAAAATATAATTAATTTTGAATAATTCATGATACCAAATGAATATATTTTAATATTTTTTATCATAAATTTATAATTTTTATTTAAAGCAAAATATAGCCAGCATGCTTTCTTGGTAAAAAGAATTACTTGCATATAAAACTATAAATATTAATGACAGTACAATATGAAAGCTAAAATGGTATTGTATTGGCATATCCTACTAAAAGATATCCTTGATATAAGACTAACAAAGTTTATTAGAATTGCAAACAATAAAGCTACAAAATATAAACATACACCATCATAATGGTGACTCAAACACAACTCAACTATTTTTCTATAACACAATGTTAATGCTTAGTTATGATAATAATTATTAAGACTGATTAAACGAGTTAATTTGTCGAGATTAGATGTCGAGATTATTCTGTCACTTTTGTCAATGTTATTTTAATTAATAAAATGAATATATTGTAAAATAACTTTTAAAAATTGTGCTTTTTCAACAGAATCATATACCAGGTTCTAATATATATACAGAGATTAATAATATATATAATGTGTTACAAACAATTAATTAATTATCTAATAAATAATTAGACACGTATAAATATGGAAATTAACACTCACCAGCATTTGGTGGAAGATCTAAAGGAAAATTATTTCTAGGAGAAACATTTCTGCGATCTGCTGTGTTAACTGATTCAGTTAGATCTAAACTTAGGTGTACTGGAAGATCTAAAGGAACCGGTCCAGCTGCTTCAGCACCACTTGGCAAATCTAAGGGAACACTTCGACTTGATGGCCCCGTATTCGAGCTAGATGCTGCTCCCATATAGGATTCATAGTCATATCCTCTATTATTACCATAGCCACTTTTATTCCTTCTACCCAAAGAAGATGAACCAGCATTATAATTTGTATTGAATGTAAAGTCAGGCAGGTTATCTAGATCAACTGATATTGGCCCATTGGAATTTAAATAAGCTTGTTCCACTAGGATGTGGTCCTGAACAAAATCAGGTAAGGATGGCATTCCTAAAGGTTCTGAAGCTAAGTTGGGTCTGTGGAAGAAAGGGCCTTCAGAACTACTTGCATACAAATTATGTTTCGTTTCAGAATTGTCGGCTACACTAAAAGGTACCTCTACTGAACTACTTGAAGACGTCCCATTACTGTTACGGAGGCTTACGCCATCATTTTGTTTCTCTTTGGTTTGTATATCACTAGTGCGATTTTTATACCGCTTCGAATCAGGATGTATATCTATTTTGGTAGGAGAATGTTGCACTGTGTTTGCATAAACTTTTGGTCTAGCTCCAGTGTTTTCGTATGTCGAATTCCCTGGCAAAGACAAGTCTCGTTTTAAAAAATGCCGAAATGAAAAAGGGTTTTCATCCTTGCGCAGTGCACCAGTCGATTCTGTAAAAATTTGAAACAAAACATAAAAGAATGTCTCTAATTTAGGGAACAAAAAACAACTTCGCAAAACACTCACTGGACGATGAGCTTATTGGCTCTACGGCCTCGGCTTCTCCATTTTCTTTAACGTCATATTTAGCTTCTTCAATTCCTAAGTCAGGTTTAATAGCATTTTGCTGGTTATCTTGAGAATTGCTCGCGTTATTTAAATTTTGTGGTGATTTTTTATCCGAAACACCGTCTTCGTCTTCCGCCATGATAATGAAAATGACAGTTCATAAATGCGTTCAACAATCGAGCTTCAAAATATTGACAATTAAATATTGCTAATAGCAACACATAATTTTTAAATGATTGCAAAATTCATTGATTAATTTAATTTTAAGCATTATATTGAGTTTGTACGTTTATGGACATATATTTACTTTTAATTATATAGTTTCATGAAAGGTTATGTTGTATTAAAGTTATAATGATCATAACACTAACTAAATACCGCACTAACATTAGCATCCAGGATTTCAAAACAGTGTCATAAACTATTAAATAAAAAAGGTAACAAACACCTCTGCCGTACTTGTAAAATATTGCATATACAAATCCCGACAAATATTAAATTTTTCAACTCAGCACACTTTACTCTGTTTAAAACTGCTACATTCATATTTCATATCATTGGCACTTACTGCAATAGCGCCAGTAATTTGCTGTGCTACTGTTTGATACTTTATCCTCTATACAAGATTTTTCTGCATTTCATATTTTAAGAGTAAATAAAAATAAAAACATGATATATTTATACTTCAGTTTATTTACAAAAAGAAGAAATTAAAACAAGAAGTAAACATTTCATAAGGCTTGTTTATTTTTCATAACCGACAGAATGTGAAGTCATATATATATATATAACAATAGGATATATGTATTTAAAACAACACAAAATAAATTCGTTTCCAATAAATGCACAATTATATTAGACACTAGGTTTAGAATCTTATTATAAAAATAGTTAAATAGGTACATTAGGAGTCTGAGCATAATTTTAGCTTTTTAAGCATCACACATTTATTAATAAGAAAATTATTGTTATTATATACTTTTAGTTATTGATTTATTTATAAATAATTGCTTTAAACGTATTATTGTTATTAAACAAAGTAAAAAAATTTCAACCATCTCAGTTGTTCACATCAAAAATTTATGTATCCAAATAAAATTGCAGTAACATATTATTTTTTTTTTTGTATTGCTTGTTTGCTATGCAGTCATTTCATAATTTAAACTTTGAAAGAAAATAAGAATAGCTTGAATGAATACCTAGTGTTTCACAAAAATCTTGGGTCATGGGGCATCAAATATTTCTTCCTTCTACATTTTAGTAGTACTTTATAATAAAATAAATTATTAATTATTAATTAAAATTTAAAATATTAACCTAGACTGAATTAGTATGCAGGGGGTGCTAAAATTTATAAGAATATATTTTTAAATACTCTCTTAATATTATTTAAGATGGCAGCACATAATGAAATTGTAGTAACAATAAGAAATTGGAGGATAAAAATAATTTGGCACTGCTTCGATAATGATAATGCATCATGGAAAGAGTATGACTTAGACATAACACAATAATATTAGACATGTATACTAAAATATATTATACACTTAAAACTACTTGGACATATTTCAAAGGTAATAGTTTGAAATATACAAATACAAGTATTTGACATTGCACTATTATTTTACTTTTTTATATTTACTTTGAATACAATCATAATTTTGTCTACTTTAAAAATAGATCGATAAATAAAAAATAAACCAATATATTTTAAATTTTAAAATGTTATATAAAATCAGTCTTCGAGATGTCTAAAGGAAGAACAAATTATAAGAAATAATGATATAAAAATAATAAGCAAAATTGAACAAAAATCATAAGACATAAAGGATTGCTCTAGCATTGACAGTTGTTTTAGCATTTAATATTAAAAAAAAGCATTTAATATATAGTAATGTAGTGCAAGCCATTGTATGAACACTTTCCTTGCAGTCCACATTTGAAAGACATTTTACTTAAGTAATTATTATTTGTTATTAGCATATCTGACGTTTTTATATTTTGGATACCCAAAATATTAAGTATTCAAGTTTAATATTTCAAAATATGTCAATAAGTCAAAATAAAACCAAAAATATAAAAATAAAATGTTTAACATATAGTAAGCACAGCAGTATCTTCAAAACTGAGAGAAATATTTTAATAAAGCCTGATATAAAATAAAATTACTATTAATAACAGTTAATTTCTAAACGTGTATTTACTTTCATGTACAGTCAAGGTCAAAAGAGGTTTTATGTTATGTATATAAAAAACAAAAAACACTATTATTTCATTTAAAATGAGGATATGTAAAGTAAATCTATGGTCCCAGTTATAAAGATTGCCAAATATATAGTAAATTAATTATTTTCTCAATATCTTATTGCTACATATTATTTTTCAATTCAATTTATATTGTCACTTATTTAATAAGAAGTTATATTTTTTGTGATTATTCTGATTTCAAATAGAGTACCAGAATTAGGTCTACTCTAAAGGAAAACCAGTTTTTGAAAAAAATTGTGTGTTTAGTTCAATATTTATTTCTTTTTTTACGTAAGTAATATGTATGTTCAATAATTAAGCTCTTTTGACCATGACAACAACACATTTTATATTTTTAAAACAATTTTAATACTATCTGTTACTACAAACATTCTCCGAAAAGTAATATATTTGTGGAAATATAATTTTTTGAAAAATATTTGCTGTTTCTTTAAACACATCAATATACAGTTATTTTAACTGTCTACATAATTACTAATGAATAAATACATAGGACTTACATATTATCCAATATATCTACATATGGTATGACAATGGCTTCAATTATTACAATTTTAGAAATTTATTAAGCAAAGAAAATCTAAATCCAAATCGCTCATAGTTGTTCTTAAAACAATGAAATATTACAAATCAGGTGTACACTTACCAAATCAATGAAAAATATATATGTACATATATACATAATATGTAATGTATAACATATAATAATAGTCACAATTAAAAAAAAAAAAAAAACAGATTATAAACAGAACATAATAACAAAAGATAAGTAATAAGATTAATTTTAACATTTAAAAAGTTTATAGAACATTCAAGAATAAAATGTTAAAAGATGGCACATATTGTCACTATAAACTTTTCCCATGTAATTCAGTCTACCATTTATGATATCAGTATTATAATGTATTTATTTGATTTGTAACATCAAAGTAATACAATTAATACATTTTACGATTTAAGGTCATTTAAATATCTTTTGTTACTATATTCTCTTTATAGGATATATTTTGAAAGAATTTTCAATTTCATTTATTCAAAGAACAAAAATACAGAATTTTCTTTAAAACATAGTATGTTACAGTTTAAAAGACAGTTTAGACATTTTATTAAACACATAAAACACATTAAAAGTGATGAAGTGACAAATTAATGAAAATGTTAAAATTTAACTTGCATGTACCTGCATACTTGCGTGAGCTGTCAAGACACAGTATTGGTATTATATATTTATTTGTATAGCATACTCAATGTACGAGTAGTGACCTTCCTACTATATTGTAACATCTAGCGACTATCTGCGATCGTTGATAAGGTGTGATAATAAAAAAAAACCGTAATTCAAAATTTCATATAACGAAATATAGATTAAGTTTGATTGATCATTGATACGTCAGATAAAAAAAATGTAATTTTCACGTACAAGTCGTATAAAATAGATATTAAAAGGAAGTTCCAGCATTCTTGTTTAAAAAATTCATTCGGAAATATAAGAAATATGAATTTATGTCACTTATATAATTTATTATATTAACTTGAGTAAGAGTATATAAACACTTATGTTAAAAAAAATCATCAGTTAGCGACTTCGAAGCATGGCACGGGCCTAACAAATTATAACATAGTTGCAACTTTAAACAGTCATTACATATTAATCTGTAGTATTATTACTATACATCTTTCGATAACGATTAATTAAAAAACTAACCTGTTCATGAAAATATTGTATAATGCACTTTCGCCATAGAGAGTACTTTTTATAAGTACGGGTACCAGACTTCGACATTTTTAATACGAAATCTAAAATATTATAAAATTTATATTTTCTCATAGCATATTCGACATCATTCATATTAAACGGATATTTCGGCCAAGCCATAAAGAACGCGCTACAAAAATATTTGGACTGACATCAGCATACATCACTAGCAGCAGGCGACCGTACGGCACGCGTATATTTATCTTATGATTTTATTAAGCTATAAAAACGTATTTTACGATGATTCCCATTAAATTAACAACAAAGAACTATTTTGGACCTCGTCCAATGAATAAAGTCAAACAAAATATTCACCTTGAAAGTTACGACTTACGAGTGCGACGCGTGTTTGTTTAGCGTTGAAAATTTTATGTCACAGGACTAACAGTTAGCGACTATGCTGTAAGTAGGTATATATGTTAATATGTTGTGATAAAATCATTAGATAAGGTATTATACCTGACTAAAGAAATCATATATTAAATACAGCGTATTTTTTTATTTTTTTAGTTGAAAAAGCCCATAAGCGACGACCATTGCGCATCGTTCAGACCTACACCTTTCACCTTTTACATTTCTACTGGAATCTGTATACAATATGGAATTGATACAAATAACAATATTTTTTATGAAACCTACACGACAAACTAGTGCCCACATAATATTCAAATGAATATGAAAATTAAAAAACAACTTTGGAGTGCTCTCATTTCTCTCGGATAAGGTATAATTGAAAGCCAGCTTATTACGAAAGATATAAATCTAGGTAGGTACATTCCATTGCACTTTACTTATTCGAGCGTTAAGATCAAGATTCAAGATATTTTTAGGTAACTTTAAACAAAGCTCAAAATGTATGTCAAATATGTATGTAATATTCTGTTGATAACGCTATTTTCGAGTTATCGCGTGATGAGATGCTATTGAATACTTATATAACCACTGTGGTTCATTTTTCTGTTATATATATATAATATATACTTACATTAGCAAAATATGAAATTAAACTTTAAAAAAAAGTAAATAATTGTGCTTAAGGTCTAAAAACGTAGCGTTAACTGCAATATAATTTATTAAAGATCAATCAATGTCAATAATGTCATCGGCAGATATTAAAAAAAAAGGACGAGCAAGAAGTAACTAAGTATTACAAAATTTAATTGCTTAAACTTTGTCAATAATAAACAGATCCATTTGAAAACTGAAGATATATATTATACTTAAATCATTGATTTTTATAAAATTGAATTACGATTTTTCCTTGACACGTTATCAACGATGATAAATGGTTAATATTACAGCATACCGACAAAATTTGTCAGAATGATGAGATAAATTGCATTAAAACAACATATTATTAAAAAATATCTAATTTACACTTTTTCTAGACACACTTTGCTTATGTATTTAATTATTTTTTTGCCTAGAAAATGTAAAAAATATATTTGTTATTTAGAAAGACTCCGGAGCTAATCTTTGCGATATTATATTGTGAAAATAATATTTTTATTGCTAGCGATAGTTTACTAATTAATATACATAATCGCCATTCTGACAGATTTCTCGTTTTTGTACCAATAAGGTAAAAATTTCCATTTCTAATCCATTCGACTATAACTTCTACGAACGTAACGTTAATATCACAGGATTGTGGACCTTTTATCTTTACAGTTAGGTCTCACGTTGGCCAGCACGTCTGTGCTATCCTATTAGTGTTGCCAGATGTTAGGACTTCCACATTATTATTTTGATTGGAAGATTGGGAGATTACATTTAACCTTTATAAAACAACCTTAATTTTGTTATAAAATGGCAACACCAACTGCTTGTCTCTTCAACTTTATACAGATGCTTCAACTTTATACAGATGTGTCAATTTTACTGTACAATTGTGTACCTTATCGGACTTACCGTAAACATTAAGGGTCTTTGCACATAAATACCACATCCGAGTCAACTGCGACGAGCACTAACGAGACCGAGTGTGCACTCCATTTCAGAAACCGTAACACTAAGAGGGGTTACCAGTTTACAAAATGTTGTGAGATTATGGTACAGGATATCCTTAGACATAAGTCTCACATTGTCGAGTGCAGCACCCGGAGGGCATTCCCTAGCTATCGCTGCCGCTGTCTGCCTCCGACGTGCGGGCCGTGGGCTAGCTCGACGAGCTGCTTGTCGACAGTGTGTCGCGGCCTAACTCCGCCGCCATTATGGCGATAGTTAACTCCTTGCGTGCTTTCTGCACTACCCACACCATTAGCGTTATGCCGATGAGTATCTGAAAGTTTAAATTGAAAATTTTTAGCATGTAACTAATGAAATATATTTACAATTTTAATATTAAATAATCGACAAATAAAATAATAAGGTTGTTAAAATATAAAGTAAAAATTGTAGAACGTAATGGTTAATCGCCTCACTATTGCTATTAAGATACTGCCTGTTGAGTGACGCAACTCAAATTCGGACTTGTCTTACCAGAACAGTGAACTGTAAATCTATTCCCCAACCGTCTCGATTGAACCCATAACCACCTTGTTTACAATCAATCGTTGCCCCACTGCGTCATGATGGCTTCAAGAATACTTTACTAATTTATATAACGTTATCTAGACAATACATACATGTAAAAACATTTCCACGCAAATTTCGTTACATAACTATCTGACATTGTAATAGCTTGACATCTGACATCATCAAATGTTGATATACAACTATATAATATGAAAAATGAAAATTTACATAATATCCGGATTAATCGTTTATTTTCTAAATTATATTCTTGGATACCAAAATATACGCTGAAGAATACGGTAAAAATCGTGAAAATCCAAGATCTTAAAGATGGGCTGGTCTTCGAAAAAGGCACGTACCTAAATGCTAAACACAAAAGTATATTTTGTGTTAAAATTTTATTTGCTTAGAATACTTTATAAATATATTTCTGTTTAGATAGAACCATTTAAATTATCTTTGATATTAACATATCGAATTTGGCGATATCGAAATTTGTTGTCTACACACACTTGCATTCACTTTGTTCTCTACTCTCCGCTCTCTAGTTGCTCTGCCTTATAAGTATTAAGGCAAAACTACAATACCTATATTTAATTTATATTGGTCTGTTTCCGCCTTCCAGTCATAATGTTATGGAAACTATTATGAATATAAGCCCGATAATTATTATACATACAACTGGTTGTATGAGCAACATATAAAATAAAGTAAATATTTAATAAAATTAACACTACCAACAGATAATATATAAGAGACTGATATAAGCGCTGAGCGAAATAATATAATATGACAGTTCAAAATGTCAGGCAGTATCAGTCGCTACTCGGTATATTTGTAAGCAGAATATCGTGGCTCACCTTGATCTCGTCCGACTGATCTAGATCTTTTCCTAGTCTAGTTTACAAAAATAATGTAAATTAAAGAAAATAAAAAAAAATAGTTTAGTTTAATTCTATAAATTTGATTTCTATGATAATAAAATAATTAATGATCATGATGAGTTTAAAATTTAGGAATTTATCTTTACACATTTTTTTTAATCACCACAAAACAGTCAGTCATTATCTTATCTTTGCAAAGAAAAAAAAATCAAAACGTCATTCATAGACAGTAAAAAGAAGACGTACCTAATTTGTTTTCAGAAATCAAATAATAATTCCTTATCGGTTAATACCCGGCTAAAGATAAAATTTTGAAACAATCATTAAAATATCTCCATATATTATTACGTTTATGATATTTTCGCGTGTGGAAAATAAGGCGGCTAGAGGTATAAAATTATAACATGAATGTATAGTTAGACTTGATCACCGTATTATTAGTGTGTGAGATATTAATCTTTAAGGAGGCAGCATTATACTTAATGAGAAAATCTCAATACCTATAAATTATTTGACATTGGAGGAAAATATGAGTAGAATTACTACATCTAGAAATAAACTCCGGTCTAGGTCTTAATTGACACTGGTAAAAAGAATTGTAAATACCTTGTATATATAGTCATTATAAAATAATATATCAAATCAAAATATTCTTTAATTTGCTCTTAATATTCTTTATTCGTCAATTTACATTAAAGTGTCAGTAGTGTCAGTCCTTTACCAAGCTAGGCTCAAAAGGCAGGTTCTGCTGATAAGAGCTGGCGAGAAACTCAACAGCTATGTCAATTATACATAATATGTATTATATGTAGAACTGTACGCTATGTTTTGTATGTAGGGAAGGCAGAGAGAAGTGAGAATAAATAAAATTGAAGTGACAATAAAAAAAATAATGAATAATTTCTATTTGAAGACCAACCAGCAATTAATAATGTATAAACCCCTACTCTAGTGCAAGATAAAAAAAATAATAAACCTAAATTAAATATTACTATATTAAATACGTAAGGAATTAATATTCAAATAACTAAAGATAATATAAATCTAATAATAGTAGAAAAATAATAAGAAAAATAATTAGAATAATTTAAATAAATTTGTTCTTTTGTGAATAATTTAATAGCATCAGAAAAAGGCTGTAAAATACCAATAAACCCTATTTTATTGGGCCCTTTTCGAATTTGAATATATACTAAAACTTTTCGTTCTAATAAAGTTAAAAAAGCAACACCAATTAAAACCCCAATTAATAAAATTAAAATCCCAACTATAATATTAATAATATCTGGCAAGACACTCCGTTTTCCACTTTATGCACTAATCTCGAACTACATTGACATCATTAATTAAATAATAAAATGTAGACAAAAAGATAAAAAAAATCATAAAGTATTTCCTTATGATTATTATCAAGTGTTTTCGTAAATGAACAAATTAATTTTGAATGCCTTTTTTCCACAATTTTTTTTACTATATCTTATACATATATAACAAGATGACCATGAAAGTTATCTGTATGTGGCAAACTCATGTATAAAAACGTCACATTAGGCGCCTTATCGTGATGTATAACGCATTATCGCATGGCTCATTAGTTGCAAACCTTCATATGAGAAAACAAAGCGGTTTTAGAATATGTAATTATTAATAACTTTGTTAAAGAAGATTAGTCTGTATCGCACGAAGGTTTGGAGTTCAGATTCCGCTCAAAGGATTGATTGTATGTTTCCGCTAGCTAGATAGATACACTGGTAAGATAAAGTAGGTAGGACTATCTCTTTGGCTTAAAGTACCATATAATTTGTTATAATATAAAAAAAAAGACGGCAAGTAATTTTATCTACTATAAGATGTCGCTGTCATTTTTACTTCTAGACTGGTTAACGTGAAACATATAAAGCCAAAAAATATATTCTTAAAAAAATCAAAAAGTTAATCTAAATACGAGCTGCCATTAAAAAAAAGAAATAAAACCAGTATGACTAGTTCGCCATTCGTTACACACAGGGTCTTTGGTATTTAAATAATAATTCTTATCAGACGATTGTTGTTATGTTCATTCTCCTTTTACTTAATTGCCAGTGAACAATAGCATTGTGTGTGTAGTTTTGTATACTATACTGAGCAGATATATATATATATATATATATATATATATATATATATATATATATATATATATATATATATATATATATATATATATATATATATATATATATATATATATATATATAATATATATATATATATATATATATATATATATATATATATATATATATATATATATATATATATATATATATAAAAAATATCTTCACTCTTTTCTTGCATACACTCCACCGACACTCAGTTTACCGCTTACCACCCAATTTTTGATGCATTGCGTATTTAGTGGCGGAAACCAACGCCGCGCAAAAACATACATTAATGTATATGTAATTAAGTAAATAATTGCATAATGACATTATAATTTTAAAACTTGATTTAGAATACAAATTATTTGATTGCTTTTCGATATTGCAATAGTAAATTAACATTAATTAATCAATTAAAACGTTAATGCTGCGTGATTTATGGCAGCTAGAAGTTGTAGCGTTTTGAAATTATATTCCTTAAATAAAAATGAATATATAAAATTAAAAGTTTTATATTGTCGGCTTCAAGCTTTATCTATAAACAGAGAGAGATCTTAGTGTCAAGTCACTCCGATATCCGTTTTTCACTTGAATTCAAAATATTGCATGAGTAGTTGAGCAGAACTCAACGTTGCTGTTTGCCAGCTGCTGATAGCCTTTTGATTTAATATCGGCTTACAAATAAGCATCAAATAATGCATACAATAATAATTTTATACGTAAAATTGACATTATACGCCTATTTCTATCTTAAGATAGGACTGTATATGTGTCTTGCTCTGTGGAGTTGTAGGGTGTGGGTTTGATTCTCAGCCAGCGGAAGTGAAACAAAATGATGAATGTCTAGTCTAGTATCTCGTAAGGTCTCGCCCCTGGTCTGGCGTGTGGACACTAAGGTCATTTAGAAAAAACTTAACGAAAATAAGATTTTAAAATATTATTATATAGAAAATATATATGTATACGTTGTTTATTTACCAACATAGTAACATATTAAAAAGTGATAGACAAAAGAGCACGGAGAACAATAAAACGAAATCGGTGTCAATGTCTCGAGCACTCGATACGGGGCGACACTTCAGCGAGCTAACGAGCGTTGATAGAATATTATATACCCACTACGACGTCATTATATATTCCAATGTGTTCTAAAAAATAGGTAAGTAGGGTAGAGACGGAGGCAGACTAGTGTTAAGACTCTGCATTTTATGCCCAATTATGGAGAAATTGCGTGTTGGATGACGGACCTCAATGCCATGTTATATTTTTTTTCCAGAGCGATGGAATTAAAATAATTCACTCTAGTGAGTGGGAATCGAACTCGCAACCATTACGTTTACAGCATAATTGGTACATTATGAAAAATAGAGGCGTTAAATTTGTATGGAAAATTTGTCATTTGTGAACTAACCAGTATAATAATTGTAATACAAGGACATGATTAGAAATAAAAACGATCAGTTTATGTGCAATGGACAAAATTGTCCCCCTAAATAGAAAAATGGGAGGGTTAAATTTGTATAGAAAATTTCTCGTTTGTGGACTAAACAGTACTTTAAACTGAACTGTTTAGGGGTAATGGACAAAATTCACCCCTAAGAGGCTAAAATGGATGAATAATAAATGGTAAGTACACGTGGGCGAAGTTTCGGGCAAAACCTAGTTATTAAAATAAGTATTTATTTGGTTGAATGCGCTAATAGTATTATCTTATGGGTAGAAATAAATAACTGTTTTTTTCTAGATAACATTACATTTATCTTAATAGTCTGGATGAACGATGAATTTGCAGTCAGAGACCAGTGATAGCACTAAGACTATGTATGTCATGTTTCACAAACAGCTTTCAGTTATTTCCAGTTGAAATCGCAGATAAATACTAGTCCAGTCTTACATGAGGGTTATAAAAGCAAAGGCGCTCCAATCACAAAATACCTAGAAAGAGTAAATTGCAAATTTCTACTGTGTTTCTACTCAACTATTGTTTCTACCAGAATCAAATGTTGGCCCTCTCATTCTAAATCGGTTTTTAAATGAAATAAATCAAAATTAATACAATTGACATCAATTATATATAATTTGATATTTTTAGCTTAAAAAAGGTATTTTTAGACTATACTACTTTTATACTATATACTTATTAAAACGCAGATAATTTTCTAGATGGGACATTATTCATATAACCGGTCTCATATTCACTTGACGGCGTCGTCAATTTACAAATTGAAATGCCAATTGACGTCCTGGTACATATGGAGCTCATCTCCAACACGCTACTACATAGGTACGTGAAAATACTGAAATGTCAGTTAGTCGATATATACGTATATAGAAATAATTCAAATCCGAAAACGAGACGTAAATTTATATAATTATGACTATTCTGATGATTTTTTAATATTGAAGAACTCACGCTGTACTTATTAAACATTAAAAATTTCTTCGTGTTTTCATTTATAAATAAATAAAGTTACAGACTGCAAAAGTCTCAACCTTAATAATTATATAATCATCGCCATATATTGTGACATATGTATACCATAAAGTGTATGCAACAATAATCTATAGATATATCAAAATGATAATAAAGTATATCGAGGCCTACTTGAACCAAATATGAGACTAAAGCTATAATTACCAAAGTTCAGAAACTTTCAAGTGCAATTCACTCATTTAAAAAATATCCACAATAAAAACGTACAGAATAACTTTTCACAATAACTTTTCTCGTACAATAAAATTGAAAATTTCTACTTGTAGCAAATTAATCATATACCTACCTAAATAATTATAGTGATGTGAATATGTTTTCAAGACCTCATTCGATTTAGTAAACAATATAAGTCTCCATCTACCTATCGGGCATCGACATCGGGTTTAGCCAGTTCAGTCTGGAGTCTGGACTGACCAAAGTCCTAACCCGTATCTACATCTATGCTAATATTATAAAGCGGTGTTCATTCGCTTTCTGTGTTGGATAGTTCTTTTATTGAGGAAGTCAGGGTTAGCTAGGGCACTTCCGAATATGTGTCATATCACGTACAATGTCAACGGCGTCGATTTATAAGTAAAAAAAGTTAGTTATAAACATTCAAAAGTTTCGCTGGCCAAGTCAAAATTTTGAAATTTAGAATTTTTTTTTTATAAATATCTGGTGATATTATCATATAACACTTAAAGAAGAAAAAAGATTATTTAATAAAGAGTATTCACTAAATAGATAAAAGTTATAACAGATTAACAGGAACCGTTTATGGTCATGATGAATGATCACAACCTAAAGCGACCGTTTATTATGCGCCATTGGAATATTTTTTACGTACACGCGATTACCAGGTTTACCAGGGGGACTATTTTAGTCAGCATGGATATATTGACAATTGACAATTTACTTCGTTTTATACTTTATGACTTTTGAACTTTATCTTACCAGACCAACCAGCGGGTCATTGTATGGAAACATAAAATTGGATAGATAAAATACTTAAATAAAACATATACAAATTTTAAAGCAACGGGATTTGAATTCGGCTAATGAAAACCATCCAAACCCTCTGACCACTAAGCACTGCGTTCTTCATCAAGCTGCGCCGAAAGTATTTTACAAGTTATTACGTTGTTAGCATCTCTGTAGGGAGATTTTTACAACCCAAATATCACTGCTAAGTATAATCATTTGGCAAGAGAGAACGCCAAAAGCTTTTTTATGTTTTCTTTAAATAACTTGTGGCTGATAAAATTCCATTTAACAAAATCGGTAAAGAAAAATTACAATAAAGTAGAATAAGAAATGAAACAAATAAGGGAAGGATCATCATAACTGTTGAGGTTCTCGACAGCTCTTCTCAGCAGAACTGCTCCCCGAGCTGGTGGTTGCTTCTAGTTGGACTGACAATACTGACACTTATATTAATTGCGTTTTTGCCTTTACTTTTATTTATTATTGTTTAAATACTAAATTATGTACAATGTATTATATGCTTAGATTTTATGTAAATCTACTAGGTATATGACGTCATCGAGTACCTTGAAATTAAGTATAATGCGTATTATACACGCAGCTCTTACTACAGTTACTTTTGTTAAATAAAATTTTTCCTCTACACAATAATGGCGACGTTTTCTAGTTGGGTTAATATAAAAATCTGTTACTTAATAAATGATCGATCAAAATACAGATGTACTAATTTAATATAATATTAATATAAATAAAATTTTATTCATATCATATATTTGAGGCTATTGTGGCATTAGTAAACAATGTAGATGCCATCCCCACTATGTGGAAAGGATATTTTCATTCATTTTCCCGTACTGGAAAGACGAAGCGCGTCGTTGAATTCCACAAAACACACAAGTCTCAAATTGAAAGTGAAAGTGGAGCGGAAAGTGGAGATATTTTGACATTGATCCTGCATTGCATTTGCGGGAAAATGCGTGAAGCTAAAACAACTGACAAAGGCATTGTCTTCTTGTAAGATATATTATTGTCTGACTTGTAAGATATATTATTTCAGACATCATTATAAAAATAAAATCAATTTACTTTATATGCCTTATAGACATGAACCAAAAAAAAACAAACAAAAAAATTAATACTTAAAAAAATCGTAAAAGAAAATGCAAAATATTAAAAAAAAAACACGTCTAAAAGTTTTCCTCTTCACTTTGAATGATGCGAAGCTCTCACCGCAGTGTATGGAAACGTGACCAAGTCTGACATTTTCTTAAGATCTCGGATAAAAGGTGGCTCGCTAAATATAGAACTACATAATCGCGTTTTAACGAAATGACCTTTTCATGTTTACTTAAGGGTTTGTTAAATATAATATACCCACGGAATAATAGGAAATATATATATAGAAATATAATAAGTTATTATTATTATTAATCACTGTACCATAACATGTACTTACATACATACCTGCATAGCTATAATCATAAATGCATAAAAACATCCATAAGTAAAATAGAAATGTATACAAAATAGAAATGCATATTAAAGATATATAGAAGCTAACGTTGTCCCAATCATAATATTCAACTGTAGACGCGAAGATTGCGGGTTCAATCAACACTCGGGGATATTAATTATTTTAATTTGCGTTCTCTAGGCAAAGTGTGAAACGAGTCACGAAATGGCTCTAATTCTGCGAAATATCTGACACTAGCTTCTTTCTCCCTACCTACTAAAAAAACTGTAATCACATTCATATCAATTCGTATCGTTATGTGAGAGTTTTTATTAAAACAAACGTTAGTGCACACAATACTTGAACTTGTGACCTTCATAATACCTATACAATGCAATTAATACACACACATATTTACCACTGAACATAGATGGGGTAGTTATTTTTTTATATTTTAGCTAGTATATTTAATATTAGAGTTATAAATTCATATCTTTGATAATTTCAAAAGAATCTTCACAGTTCACAGTATAACGACCTCAGGGTCAACGAATTTGTCCGCACAAAAACATTTAGTGATAAAAACTCTTTTGTGATTTATATATACAATCTTGTCTACAAATTGTATAAAAATAATTAGATAACAGCCAAGCCGCCCAAAAGTACACATAGTTTATTTACGTTTGATAGTTTGTTTTAACTTAAAGAAGATTAAAAAGAAAGGGGTCGTCGTGGCCCAGCGGCACAGCGTCTGACGGTTAACGCACTCGTGAGTTCGATTCCCTCGGAAATCAATTATTTTTATTTCCGAGCTTTGGTAATGAGACAAAAGGAGTAGAATTCAACCAGTCAACTTACAATGCCTCGAACGGGAACAGAGTGTCTCATCAGGTTAGGAGTAGGTTCCCCCTGTCTACCTTGCTATATGCGTGAATTAAAAAGAAAGCTTATCGCCAAAAATGCAGTCGGAAATAAAGTAAGTTCTACAGATGTTAGTGAACATAATAACCGTCACTAGAAACAATTACGAGTACTTATATTGCATATGCATTTTGAAAATAAATTAAAATTAAAATATTATTTATTCAAATAGACATATTTAAATATTATTTATTCAAATTAATTTTATATTTTATATTGTTGGGCTCAATTCATATTTTAAAAAAAAAATGTATTGTCAGCCCTATCGCAAGGAACCAACCACTATCATTACCAATAGGGAAAGAAATTCAACAATTAAAACAAATCACAATTTTGAATACATATATACGCTTTACATACTTACTCACATAGTATCAACGTAATTTAATTCCACACATTGACAAGATTATTGATTTATTTGATAGAATAATAACGCTCATCTAAAGACATATAAGATACAATATACTATATACAATAGTATATAGCTTATACAATATACAATAGTATATATGCTAGTGATGTAAATAAACAGTATATATATGTATATAATGAAGTCATCGTGGCGCAGTTGGAGCGCCATCGTGTAGCCATTGAAGCGCCACCGAGACATAATTTGACCAATATACGAACGGGATGATTGTGGGTTTTTCCCTGAACAAGCTCAAAATAGGGAAAAAGATGTAAAAAAGTCTTATATGTATATAATACATAAAAAATTGTAAAATAAATTTCAATAACTGTAGTTTCAAGTTAATAATATCAAACTTCCTACTATAGTGTAGTCATGTATTTAATTAACTAATCGAATTACATTAGTCGTTCAAATGCTACGGAACAGCAATTCTAATCAGGTTTCATATGTGTTTCACTTAATTAGTGTCTATTAACCTGTCAGTAACCTCGGGTGAGCAACTCCGTTGGAAAATTAGTTCCTATATTATCCTATAGTAAAACTCTGGTGACTGATCGACAGAAAATACAGAAGAAAGCTAAAATATTGCATGCACTATTACTCAAATTGCCTACGAGATAAAATGAGACTTTGGTACAATTGGTATTCTATTAAACTATTAACCAGGAACTAGGTCCCTTCTGTCTACGCTGCTTTATGCGAGAAAAAGCTTAAAGCTATTTATTTATTTTAGTAATAGTCCACAGTATGTATAAAGAAGAACCTAGTCATTGAACTCTCCGTTCTCTACATTCAATTAATTATTTTAGTATATAAATTTTGATTAAGCATTATATTTTTAGTACTTATTTATTGCATATACATGTATGTTCCTTGCCAAAGATTTACAACGAGAGTTAACCTACCCTACTTAAGCTTTTTTCCACTAAAACATTCTTTTTGTTTCCCAGAGATTGGAGCGTCAACAGAAACAAATGATAGGATCTTTCATCTTTGATTTCCACAAATTTCGTACAATATAAAAAATATACGCTATAAATACGGTAAAATACTTTCATAGAAAATATATAAATACTTTTTAACATAAAATTTACGATCCATACATTTATTAACCAATTTTAACGGCTGTGTCTTTAATAAAAGTTTTTATGCAACTGTAAATAACACGAACCTGGAAGGCGAACACAACGTATCCGGTCAAGTGTGGCTCGTGCAGCACGTCGTGCATAGATCGCAGCGTGGAGCCGAGGTAGACGTTGATCACTTGAGCGGGCAACAAACCCAGCAGTGTTGCCAGGTGATAGCCGCATCCTCGTACGTCGCTTACCTGTAAAGTTGGAAGATATATTTATTTACAACATCTATATAAATACATGTATATAAAAATTTCCGTTCAATGAGTTCTCGTCAACTAAAATATATTATTGAGGAAAATGGCATTTTTATGGCTCATTGTAATATACTTCTACATTTATAATTTTTAAGTTACATGGAATAATACGTTTCAAGAGGTACAAAAATTTTATAAGTCTAAAGTTATCGATGGAAAGTTTTTTTTTTTTTCAAAAATAATTTGTGATAAGAACATAAAATAAAATATATAGTCTAAGGGTATATAGTCTTCTCTTTAATAAGTCTGAAGCAGAGCAAATTTAACAAAGAATCTGTCTTTAAATAACTTATGACGATCGTATTAGTTTTGTTAGTCTAATATACCACTTAGAATCCTTTTTATAGAAATATAAATACCATTTACTATCTTTACTAGTTCCTTTAATTTTTCCAAACACATGTTACGAAAAACTTCTTAATATCTACAATTATTACGCTCTACATAAACCCCATTAACTGGCTCGTAATTAAAATAATCGTCACATTAAAATATCACGCGATGGATTTGCATTTTATATATATATATATATATATATATATATATATATATATATATATATATATACATATATATATATATATATATATATATATATATATATATATATATATATATATATATATATATATATATATATATATATATATATATATATATATATATATATATATATATATATATATTTCTTCTTCCACTTAGCATTATCCCAGCCTATTGCCAGGGTCTGCTTTCCTACTCAGTCTACTCCACTTTGCACGGTCTTGTGCATCCTCAGTGGTTAGTCCATTGGCTCTCATGTCGTGCGTCACGACGTCCAGCCATCGCTTCCTTGGGCGTCCGGGGGGTCTTACTCCAGGGACAGACACATCAAGGCATTTTCTTCCGACGTAGTTCTTAGGCCGGCGCAAAACGTGGCCATACCATCTCAGACGACGCTCTTGGAGCTTATCCGCTACGTCACGGACCCCAAGACTACCTCGAATGAATGTGTTGCGTATGCGGTCAGCCCGAGTAACGCCACACATCCACCTCAGCATCTTCATCTCCGTTACGTGAAGCTCCTGAGTGTGCCGAGATAATGCTGGCCAACATTCGCTGCCGTATAGAAGAACTGGTCGGATCATGCTCTTGTATATCAGCCCCTTGAGTTTGGGCGGTATTCTGCGATCGCAGACCACACCAGTGACCTCCCGCCATTTGGCCCAAGCAGCGCTAACCCGGGCGTGGACATCGTAGTCGATGCCTCCGGACTCGTGCATAATGGATCCAAGGTACCTGAACTTCTCCGACTTAACGGCTGGCTCAGGCCCGATGTGGATGGTGCTCGAGTCTGGGTTCCCGCAAGCCATGTACTCGGTCTTTGACACATTCAGTTTAAGACCACCGTTCTCAAGCGCACCCTTCCAGGCATTCACTTTACGCTCCAGCATCAGTCGGTTCTCGTCAATGAGTACTATGTCATCGGCATACATCATCAGCCATGGAGGCTGGTCCTGGATGTGAGCCGTGACAGTATCTAGCACTACATTAAACAAAAGTGGACTAAGAGCTGAGCCTTGGTGAACCCCTACTGTAATTGGGAAGGGTTTGCTATCGCCAACAGCGGTCCTAACTGCAGAAACAGCGCATACACTATACGCATATTAGGTATATATATATATATATATATATATATATATATATATATATATATATATATATATATATATATATATATATATATATATATATATATATATATATATATATATATATACCTAATATGCGTATAGTGTATATGTATAAATACAAACGTTAAAAATAGTGCTGGAACACGGAAAAGTAATAAATATTTCTAAAATATTCTAACATAGGAAAATGGTAGCAATTACATGCTAGCCTTCTAACTAAATTGTATGACGCGTCACGCTACTCCGCATAGGTATCTAATACCTATATCTAATTTGTGTAAGACAATTAAAAATTGTTTACGTCAAACTTGTCGTTACTTTAAAGAAACAACGAAAGTCGATATGTCTAACGAATACCATTTCTGGTTGCTTAGCGACAACCTTGTAAATAATATTGACGCAGCGTTGAGTTCCGCCACTTAACAATGGAGCGAAATGTGAAGCGAACAATAAGTTACCTACAGTGCTAAGCGAAGAGTGTAAAGATATTTTTTCATTTAAAAATGTTTTTTTTTTTTAATTATTCTTCAGAATATCCTTGTTATTCTTTACCATGTGTATTGAATGTTACAAGCGAGTGGTATTTCTGTCTTCACAAATGATTTATTATGTTAATTAGACGTTCGGTTAATAAGGAATTGACGGAACGAATGAATGGTTATAATTACAAAATACATACATATTTATAAAACAAAATGGTAAGTGTTCGGTAATACAATGTACCACGCGATGGTTGTTAGGCAGTGACAAAGTTAAGTTTCGCTGTCTGACATTATTATATAGATAATGTTTAAAAACTACATATATATATATATATATATATATATATATATATATATATATATATATATATATATATATATATATATATATATATATATATATCCTGAAAATCCGGTCAAGTGCGAGACGAAACCGCACTACGATGGGTCCGTACCATTCTAAATACTGTAGGTCAAAAACATAAAACTAAAATTGACACAATGTACTGAATAATAAATTTATTAAAATATTTTTTCTTATTTATTATTCTCTGATATAACCTATTACTTATAGATTACCATTACAATATTTTTTATATTATATATAATTTTTTTGGATTTCTCACTTCTTTCAAATATTCTAAAGAACTTCGTTATGTTGACTTATTTATTTGATTTTATAGTATTATGAAGGTACGGAACCGTAAAAAGGCACGGTTTGACTGAGTGTTGTCAAATTAAATGGAGGTCGCAACTTCTATTCATGCGTGAGGCACCGTATTGCATTAGACGTTCGACCCTGATCCGAATTGGTATATTAGAATTGTTCTATAATTGGAATGTCAATAGGTATTGTTAGAAAATCGAGATTTGTGACGGATCGAGTGGGAATCGAATACACTACTATTGCGTTAAAAGTCAGATGGTTTTTTCTTTACCTACTCCACTTAAGATTCGCTTAAAAATAACTCTTGGCAATCTGGCTTAAACAGCTCAGTTTTAAACATGAAATATTACACTGATGTAGAAACTAATAGCGCTAATATTTTATTAGTAAACTGAGATGATGCTGAAAATATTCTCCAATTCGAACGGAAGCTCCGCTCTTGTGTTTACAAAAAAATATTACAGTACAGTCATCATCTAAGAATTTTATTTTAAATCGGCGCGTAAACAAGTATGAAATCGTTTTTAAATTTCGAATAACTTTTAAGCCAAATAATGTAGAAGAAAAGGGAATAGATATACTTGATTTTTCTAGCTAGATCATTTTCGCAATATAATGTTTTAATACTAATTGGCAACTCTAACCAACTAGTAATTAAGAAATTTTATTTTTTTACTTTCACGCTGTATCACGCACATAACAGGGTTGACCTAGTGTTAAGACACTCCGTTATCTGCTTTCCGCCTTTCTTCCGGGACTCAACGCCGCAGTAATATTTGTTACCAGAGCGAAGAAAATGAAAATAATTCATTCTCCCCGAGTGGGAATCGAACCCATAAACTGTCGCTTATACAGGCAGTCGCTATGCATCTGCGCGAGTATTATAAATATAATACAAATATAATATTATTCACAGCAATTTCATTATATTTATTAGCACAATTCAATAATAAAAACCAAAATAACGAGCCTAGAAGTGAAGACTGAATTAGAGGAAACTATTATAATCTAACTTTAGTTAGACTATAATAGTTCTTAGATAGAACCCAGACCGTATCTAAAGGCTCTACCTGTTTGAGTCACTTTATCAAATAATTTTACAAACACAATAAAGATCAACATATTAGCTTTGTTATCAAGAAATGCCTATCTTATCAGTACACTGTACTAATTTCGTAAGTGCTTTATTTAATCAGTCATCGTTAAATTTCAAAATCACTTGTCTAACAGACGCAGTAGGTACATAACAATAAAGCTGTATTATAGATTTTTATTACTGTATTTTTTTTACTGCATAATTAAGGTCTGTTTGATTTGATTAGATATGTAGTTTCAGGTTTGAATCCCATATTCTGGTAAATAATGAAAATATTGTGATATTTCCAGTGATGTAAAAAAATTAGCAGTATTGCGTTCCGCAAACAAACATTGCAAATATTGACGCACGCCGCTCGAATTGTGGTGGAAAGCGTAGATACGGAATGTATTAACACTAGTTCCTCTCCACCAACCCTACTATATACAAAATAAAGGGTAATGCTGGAAAAAATGAAAAATAGGGAGATTTTAGACCAAAAAAAAGGTTAATTTTTCATACAAATAAATTCTTTCTGTATCCGTTTCCGCGGTATAAGTCCGAGCCTTGAACAAGAAGCTGCAGATATAAGCTAGTGAGATATAACAATCGATGTAGAGAAGAAGGTTAATGTCGCATGCACTTGCCAAGTAAGCTGATTTTCTCTGCGCACATATATGCGCTGTGGACGATGCTATTGTTCTTGGCTATCGCTGATATATATATATATATATATATATATATATATATATATATATATATATATATATATATATATAGAGCAATGCGTCGAATTGCGTAAGGAACAGATTTTAATAGATATATAATTTTTTTTACTTGACCGTTTCCATGACCCATGTGGAGAAAACGCAGAAAAATGTCACTCTTTACTACTTTCCTGGGGCTTGAATATAAACGATGATGGTTGAGAGTTCGAATTCCACTAGGAAGAATGAATTATTTAATTTTACCAGCGCGTTATGTTCGTAGTGTCTTGAATTGCGGTGGAAAGCGGACCATGGAGTGTTTTAACACTGCTATGCAAGGCCCACAACCATCGGTGCACCGCAATGACCTTAAATATAACATATTTTATTCCAGTTTAACAAAGTTCTACATCAAGTTCTCAACAAGCTTTCAAAAAGTAACACAATATAGAAGATGGAATAAACGGCGACAGAGCGTCTGGCGCCACAGTTCTACGCTGATCCAAATAAAATCAGTCAATAAACGGCACTAAGCTGGGACGAGACAAAACAAATAGCCGAATGAATACCTAATTATTATAAATACGCATATATCGGTATTCAAGTATTAAGGTATTTCAAGAAGACGATTTGAGATCTAACCAAAGTAACCCATATATAAATTAAATTAAATAGTTTCACGCACTTTCCCGCATATAGCTATAACCTAGTGTTAATACACTCCGTTCCCCACTTTCGGTACTATTTGCAAGACATTGCGTGTTGAGTTGCAGAAGTCAACGGCGCGCTACTGCTTAAAATATTTTGTAATTAATGCTGCCGTTTAAACTTAAAACTTAAAAAATTGAAGTAAAAACAAATAACTCAGGAGCTCTGTCCAAGGCACCGTCGTTCAGAGTGTAATTGGAAATTGCACCATGACAGCATGATACTATACCTTTTATTAACTTCATAGGAGCTGTCATTAAATAATAAGACGAACGTTTCGAAACAAAAAAAATACTTAAAGGAAAACATATTCAAATTTGAACGTAACGGGATTTGAAGCCGCGCTTCAAGCTAACCGTCCATGAGGCGCGGGTTCAAATTCCATTGCATTAAAAAATTTATACGTTTTCTTTAAGTAGTTTCCATTCTTAGTGTGGATTCACGCTTTAAAAATCATAAAAATATTTCTTAACTAGTTTTATTAACTGAACTTAAAATAACTTAAACTAACTCTACCAGAGTTAGAACCCACTCGAAACAATCGATAAATCTACAAATAGATTTGTTAGACTCATATTTTATTGCACGTTTATAACATGCTAAAAATACGCCGTACGCTAAAATAGATTATTATCAATAACAAAAACAAATGAGCGTTAATAATATGTTATCTTTCTCAACATATTCTTTCTCCCAACAAGCACTTTCGAAACGTCAATTAACATAACTGTCAGTATTGTCAATTCTACTGGAAGCTACCACCAGCTCGTGTTCCCGTCTTTTTATTTGTGTCTAATCGTACATAATTTGTCATTAATTGATAACGTTTATTATACAATAACTAATGGGCCATGACACTCGCCTAATCGCTTGTGACCAGTTCCCCGTGGAGACGCGTTTGCTTTTATTATTCTAATGCTTTTGCTAATATATATATATATATATATATATATATATATATATATATATATATATATATATATATATATATATATATATATATATATATATATAATATATATATATATATATATATATATATATATATATATATATATATATATATTTATATATATATATATATATATATATATATATATATATATATATATATATATATATATATATATATATAAATACCTATACACAACACTAATGTAAACAAACAATGGATAGATTTTTCTTAGCATTATTATTCACAGACTAAGGAAAGCAAGCTATTTAAAAAGGTATTATATTTGAGCCCCTTTCAAAAACTGTACCACCTTTTCGAATTAGTGCAGGTTCGAAACCCGCTAGTTAAAGAAAACGTGTGTTACTTTTATCTTTCTAATTATTTACAATTTTAATTTCTGCTTTTATCATTATTAAGTGGATTCTAATTTCTTAATGATTGATACATACAATAACCATTAAATGATAATATTCCAAATATGAGGCTGTTGTAGCGGTTTAGCGTGTAACTGTAAACGTGTCGGGTATGGGTTCGATTCCCACTCGGGGAAATTATTTACTTTAATTTCCTTCTTCTAGTTATAATATATTACTACGCAATGTCTGGAAAATAAGCAAAAAGTCTTTACACCAGGATTCCTCTGCCTACCCTGCTGTATGCGGGATACAGATGAATATTCCAATTGAATATGTTTTAAATTTCCATAAATATAAAAAAATATTCACATATATAATTTGGATTTATTACTTCAGAATACAGGCTACCATGTAAGTAAATGTTATGTTGAACTATTATTCGAACTGACAGTCCTCGGTCAGACATCTTTCTACACCACCACTATGGCATTAACTTCACTTACTTAAATTAACTTATATTATTATTTAAGTATTCCCATGATTTAAAATTTATTTAAAACGGCTTTTATTTATTTAATTTATAACAATTTTTAAAATTTTATTTTGCATTGTTCTTAATTTAGCTTCATTTTATTATTGATTGTCATGTAACTCGCACGTTCTGACAAACATGTCCTTGTCGAATCCCCCCGATGTTGCTTGAGCGGATATAGCATGCCACGTTATGTATATGTTAGCAAGTACATATATAATATATCTACTGCATGGAGCCAAATCATGATGTAATTCAAAGGGCTAGTCTGGTGTGATCCAGCTTGGATCCGATTTTCACCTGTCACAGTACTATACGTGGCTGCTCTCAGTACACACCTACATACGAGTGTGAACAAGTTATACAAGTATTTTATTTGAACATTGAACCGTCCCAGTTTTAGTCACACAAAAAAAAAAGAAAAATTACAGATAAATATAATTTGCTTTTACAAAATGTCGTATAAATGTTTTGTCTTAGTATCGTCATTTATATACATATATGTTACATCGATATTGTACAACAACGAATTTAATTGACTCGCCATTTGTATTACACAAGAGAATAGGCAAATTCAGATCGTAGTACTACAAGATAAAAGCACACTCGTAGTACAATTTCGACAATAATACTTTTGTATCTATAGAAATCATTTTGATCTATAATTAATTATATTATATAAAACTTTTTTATTTTTTTACCGTAAATTCTCCTTAGTGTGTTCAAAATTTATAAAGCGTAAGTAAGCAAGCACTAAGAAAGGAATATTGGAATTTTTTGGAAACAATATAGGACTTAAAAGTTCTGTTATATTGTAGTTTTAAAAGAATAGAATTGGTGATTCTATGTTACTTTTTGCCGCGAGAAAATATCTAATGGGAAAATTGAAAACAAAGCGGGCAAAGGCGCGAGGCCGAGAAGCCTATGAAAAATTGAATCTACCGAGCGAAGCCTTGATAAGTCACTAGTTAAAGTGCAAAAATAGAACGTAAGCGTATGTGACGTGAGCCCCTGTAGTAATAATATAAAAACGTGCACAAAACAGATGTCGAAAAATAACTATATACGAGAGCTGTCAATGACGTTAAATGCGTGATATATATATATATATATATATATATATATATATATATATATATATATATATATATATATATATATATATATATATATATATATATATATATATATATATATATATATATATATATATATATATAATCTATATATATATATATATATATATATATATATATATATATATATATATATATATATATATATATATATATATATATATATATATATATATATATATATATATATATATATATATATATATATATATATATATATATATATATATATATATATATATATATATATATATATATATATATATATATATATATATATATATATATATATATATATATATAGATCCTTTATTTATAGTGTACACAATTACAAATCAAAATCTGATTATTTTGATAAGATAATTGACATATTTTCCACATTGTGTTTGGAATATGTACACTGTGGATGGACTTCTCGATACATTTTCCATTCCGCCTGGAATTAATAATTAATATATAAATATTATTATGTGCAGCCACGTACGTCCTAATTTCATGCATGCAACTTACCGATAGTAAAACTTATTTGAAAACAAAACATAGGTTTTTAATCTACACCTTTATTTGTATATTATACTGAAAGAACATTTAAAAAATATGTATTGCGTTGGCCAATACTCGTATATTGATAAAAGAAGCGAGAAAATCAATCAGATGGATTTTTGTCTGGACACTGGACAGAAAAATATGTGATACACCATTTTCTAGACAAGGAAAATAAGGATAAATTAAATATGAACATTATTCAGAATGGGGATCGAACCCACAAAAATCCCATGTACAATGAGATCCTACCCCACTACGCATCGTTGCCCCCCTTGGCTGGCGACCCTGAGCTGAACATTTTGACCTCATCTAATTAAACACAACCATAATCTCGTAAGTGGCCGTAAAACAATGAAGCGTTTTAACGTCACATTGTTCTCTTCACGTCTAATCTACATATCTTAGTTTCTGATGCAAATATTTCACGTCCGTTGATAAAAACAAAGAACTTGAACTCTCTCTCTCTCTTTCTCTCTCATTCTTGTGACGGATGCTGCATTATGAACTATTATACAGATACTAACTAACTAACGATATTATAAAGCTGGAAAGTTCACTTTGCTGAAAGCGGCAATCTCAATAATATTTCGGAGATTTTAGGATCATTTTCGAATTAAAACAATCTTTTTGCACTTAATTCATTTATCAAGGAAAACATGGTAAATGCGATTAGATTTTTAATGTTGTACGAGTCTCCTAGTTATTCCCATTAGACCACGTAGGCGAAGTCGCACGTAGTAGCAAGTATGTTATATTGAAACGGCTAACATTGATTTGTTTTTTAAAACAGATTATTCTATTTTAACCTCCATATTTATATTAATATTAACATCTAAAAATATTTCCCGCTTCTTGCTCGAGTAGAAATGTAATATCATATTTTAAAATCCAGTATAAAGCGTTCAGTAAACTGTGTTTAAAATGGAACCATCGCTTTAATCGGCGCAATAGTTTCTGTGGGCTCAAACGCTGTAGCATTTAAAAAGTAGTTGACTGTACACGATGAGTTCTTGCCAAGTTAATATTTTTCAGTATAAAAAAAAAACGGTTTTATCTTCTCGATTCAATAATTAAAAATATATGACATAGTATTATTTTTAAGCTTTAAGATCGTTTGTGTTGTATAAATATAAAAATATAATTAATCTCGCGAATCAAAATTAAACGCTTATTATCATGCATCAATAATTATTTTAATTGCTCGCGTTTGAAGTTATCGTTACATTAATATACAGCATGTGATATTTATTGGTTTAAATTTTATTTTTATTTTAAGTACATATTATATACCAGGGTATGCAAAGTAAATCTCGTTTCGTTTTTTTTTTAATAGCTTCACGCTATATACAGACAGTAGTTGTAGAAGTCAGATGAAAAGAAAAGTATTCAGAACCCCGAGCGGGGAACACAACCAACAACAGGTACAGTACGATCTGCACTCGGTAAACACGAGTTTAAAACCAGATAAATATTTTTTCTAGATTATTAGCTATAGGTATATTTAGTTATTTTCCTTCTGACGCTTAAACTAGGCCACTGCAACTATGATATAATTATTTTAATAGGTAGAAAGTATGTAATCTAAGAGAATAAGATATGTTGCAATATTTCACTTCTGTTGTTGTTGTTGTGTAAATATGAATTATTACTATAAAATAAATCCCATCAGATGGAAACATAAATTTGTATACTATATTTAAGCCATATGTAACAATCAATAGATATTACTGAATTTTATATTCTCATATAATTATTAACTTTGCATGTTCTGATAAGTTAAAGCAAAATTGAAAACATTTCCGCAACTATTTAGGAAGAGCTTTTATTTTCAAAATAAAAAAAATACATACAAATAAATATAACCTGATTTAAAATTACTATTTCACTTGTAACCTTTTCATAAGTCCTTTACCAAATAATTAAGTAGTAGTACTAAAGGCTAACCATAAATTCACCTTGAAATGTATATAAATTATTAAGAAAGCTTAACATGGTGTTTTCTGTGACCTTCTAGTAAAGGGTAAAGGGTTACTTATTTCATGGAATAATTAATGAGTAACAGGTTTATATGGCACTTGATCAGCTAAGTAGGTAGGACAAAACCAATTAAATGTTTAAAAAAAACATACATACATACATCTAGATATATATTTAGACATTTTTTGCAACATTCTGACAGGTGACCTTGTCTTACATTAACACACTCACAAATCCATACATCCCAAACATATATACTACATTAGCTTTAACCTGCAGCTTTGATGTCATGGTCAAATGGTCACAGAGTTATGTATGACACATTAAACATTCTAAGTGCCCCATGTTATTCGGACTATAAGTACAGTAACCCAGATCAAAATTGTTGCTGCGATATAATATAGGCTAGCTTAGTTCCTATACTAATAGACGAAAACAAAAAAATATATTTTTTCTTCAATTTTATAATACCTAGCTATTACCATGCTTTAGCTATGGTATGAAAAAAAAATTGAATGCATTTTTATAGATAAACATTGTATCCTTTTTTTATTTAAATATTATAAATGCTACATCTACTTGATCCGTACCCTATTTTGCTCATAATTTTTTTTATTTTTTTTCATCAAATAATATATATATATATATATATATATATATATATATATATATATATATATATATATATATATATATATATATATATATATATATATATATATATTACTGCTAATATGTATATAATTAATATTGATCGTAACAAACTCTTATGTTTATTTTTGTTTCATATTAATTGTTACCTTGAAGTAATAAGTATTGAAACTAAGGCTAGACTAGGCTATGAAAGTAAGCCTATAGTAGTAGTTTGGGCTATTGTGTTTAAGTTTATGACGGTATATGTGTTAAACAATATGTTTAATATTTTGTAATTACTGCTGTATTTAAATTCTAAAGTATAAGAAAAATGATAATAAGGAAATTTACTTGCATTTATGTGTGATACACAATAAATAATTTACTACTATAAATTCTACTGCTTTGATTTAAATTTAGTAACCACAACAAATATACTTTATATATGATAAATATGATAAAATTTTAAATATACATATATAAATGCATTCTATACATGTATATAAAATTGCAAAAATAATAATTGATAGAATTTTTTTGCCTCTAAACGTTTCTGTAATGTATCTTTTGTCAACTATTTTCAAATTTCATATTAAGATATTTTAAAATAATATTATTACAATATCACTTAAGTGGTCAATTAAAAACATATTTATTTGTATGGAAAAAAATTATAAGCTTACTAAATAGTTATATACTATAATGTTTTTAAATTATTTCTGAATGAATATGGCTTCTATTTCTATATGAAAGGAATGACAGGTACGTTTTGTCATATAATTTAACTGTGGAAGAGGGCTTCGTGGCGCTGTGGCATAGCACTCACTGACATCTCACTGTAAACGTGATGGTTGTGAGTCTGGTACCAAGACAAAGCGCGGCGTTGAGTTACGGCACTCAACACATGATGTGTTGCAAATTGGGGAACTACTCTATTATATGCGCGGCATAATGTGAAGCAATTTATTTATTAATTAAAATTTTATGTAATCAACAATATTTGTTAGTTAATATTAAGACATTAATTTTATCTTTTACTCACTGCAAATATTGTGTTTTGAAGTCCAAAGGGAATCGGCGTTAATCTTGCAAAAAATACGATTTTAAACGCCTGAGGTCCAGAGATCACTTTAAGAAGGGCCCTCGCTGTATCATTCTTAAGAAGCCGGTCGAGAGGCAAATATGCTCTTAGCATTTTCAACGTAAAGTGCGCTACTGCCACACCAAAATTTGCACTCACGATCACAGTCCCCAAACCCTTTAAAATACCGAATAAATAACCACTCGTTATTATTAACACTAGGTACCCAATAGTCACAGGGAAACTCACAATTAAAAATAATCCCATAAATAATAAAAATATTATTTTCGGATCTTGCGCGTCGACCCAGAATAATATAGTCTTCAGGTATTCTTTGAAGAAATATAACACTAACACTAAGCACGTTAGTAATAATATTGAAATAGCAATATTAAATAAATAACTGTATGTTGTCCTGTTGTTTATTTTAGCCCATAAACTTTTCTTTCTTGTTACCGCCGTAGGATCGGCTTGACCGTCTTCAACGTCCACAATTTCCATATTTTTTATTTTACTGACAAGGTAAGCTCGAATTATTTGACGGCACACCAAATATATGCGAATAGAATAGACTATCATTCGCCATGGCCTACTTTCCGCTACTGTTTATTTCGACACGGGATAAAAATCAAGATTGAGCGCTTGTGACGACCGTAACGATTGTGACATGACTCGCAGTGCTGCCAGTTACCAAATATCGTTATTAAATATAAATAAAATTAACTTTGAAGTTCAATTTTGCCAGAATGCAACTTTTTTAAATAATATTTTTGCTTGAATTTGTAAACTTTATACAATTCAATCATAATTATCAATGTTTGATATAATATAAAATTTCACAACATATGTAATATAAAATTTCATAACATCATTTCACAACATATTCTTAAAACATTTATAAAACATTTTGGGGAATACTACTACAGTATATTGTATTTCTATTAATTTACCCAACTATTACAAAAGTTACATTTTTATTCTTCGTGGAAATAATTTAAGTTGTCAATGTCAAAATATCTTTTAGTCTTCCACGACGATTTTCGCCGCAGGTTTAAGTTATTTCAGAAACTTGTATGGATTAGCTCGTTTTGATCGCAGATATCCTGCGATAATACATTTCATTTTATAAAAGTAAATTTATATATTTTTGTGTTTTTAAGTTTTTTTTTATCTTAGTAACAAGTACCATAAAAACCTAACCATGCCGCCAAAAAAAGCTGGCAATTCAGCCAACAAGAAAACAGAACAGAAGAAGAAGGAGAAAGTGATAGAAGTAAGTTTATATGTTTTAATCACTAATTAGCATTATTTATTTACTATCAAATTCTATTGAGTAATGGGAGAACCAGCCTCAATTGACACAATATTAATTTGATCCATATAATTCATATGAAAATATGGTGATTACTGACTATATTTTAAGTACTACTCCATTTAATCATTTATTTTAAGGATAAAACTTTTGGATTAAAAAATAAAAAAGGGGCAAAGCAGCAGAAATTTATACAACAAGTAGAAAAGCAAGTGAAAAGTGGAGGAATCCATCCAGCCAAGCCCATGGATGATAAGAAGAAGGATAAAGAACAAAAAATGAAAGAACAAAAGGAGTTAGCTATGCTTTTTAAACCAGTTCAAATACAAAAAGTGGAAAAAGGTAAATGTGATCTACATTATGATAAGAGATGACTACGTAATAAAATTAATATTCATTCAAAAATTAAAGTAAACAGTAATTATTAGTGCTTGAACAAACCTTAATTATTTTATTAATTGAAATTATTATTTCTCTGAGTCTTGACTCTGGGTAAGTAAGCAGACATTATTAATTGTAATGAATAATTTGTATGTATAATTATTTATATTAATTTGTATTTAACTCAATTGGAAATATTATCATGATTTGACAGGATTGTCACATCAGTTTAATTATGGTAATTTACAATACAATTCAGATTTGTACTGTTCTGTTCTACGGTAATGGAGTTTCAAGCATGCCAGTTTAGGGCAATTCACTTCGCCAATGTCACATTGTGTGGAGAATACACAAAGGAGAATGTACAGTAAGAAAATAACAAACCTTACACATTCATTGTATATTAGGTGTTTTGCTAAAGTATCTAACAACACTAGCTGTCCTATTTAAGTGAAATGGAAAGCCTGTGCAATGTGATAATTAACAATCTTTTATAAGGCATTGTGGATATGACCCTTAAACCTAATGTCGATTCCAATAAGCTCACAATGTTTTCAAATGTGTACTTGATTACTGAATACTTCATGTACATACATTTATATATTTTAAATGTCTTTTTATTGTACAGGTATTGATCCAAAATCAGTGGTTTGTGCTTTCTTCAAACAAGGACAATGTACTAAGGGTGATAAATGTAAATTTTCTCACGATTTAACTATTGAGAGAAAGGTATGTGAAACTGTTGTTTTATTTTGTGTTATATCTCTTATTATTAAAATAAATAAATTAAACAATGTTGGAAGTATGTTATATATATATATATATATATATATATATATATATATATATATATATATATATATATATATATATATATATATATATATATATATATATATATATATATATATATATATATATATATATATATATATATATTTAGTAAACATTTAGAAGTTATTTACATACAAAATATAAAATCAGCAAAACAAAAACTCTTACTTAATTATCTAAATTCTACATTTTTTTTATTACTTACAGGCAGAAAAGAGATCACTATATGTGGATATGAGAGATGACGATGATGACAACATGGACAATTGGGATGAGGACAAACTTAAAGAAGTTGTTGAAAAGAAACATGGTGAAGGAAATAAACCCTCAACTGATATTGTATGTAATATTATTGTATTGTATGAGTTTTTAACACAGTTGAATTACATTATATTTTACCAATGTTTTGTATGAAAAATTATGAATCATGGTTAAAATATTTTCTTTTTAGATCTGCAAGCATTTTATAGATGCTGTTGAGAAATCCAAATATGGTTGGTTCTGGGAATGTCCTTCAGGCACTAAATGTATATACAGACACGCCTTGCCCGCTGGTTTCGTTCTGAAACGCGATAAGAAGAAATTGGAGGAGAAAAAAAATGAAATATCACTTGTTGATTTGATAGAGAGAGAGAGAGCTGCTTTAGGATCGAATCAGACTAAGATCACTCTAGAAACTTTCCTCGCTTGGAAGAAAAAGAAGATCAAGGAGAAACAAGTGAGTTGTATACCTTTAATTACAATTACAGTGACCTTGTATCTGCTCTTGTAACTAAGTTCACCAAAGGATTAAAAAAATTACTTACATAAAGTTAAAAAAAATAATAAAAGAAACAGTATAGAGTAGATGTTTCAATAGAGTCACAACTTTACAAGTCAACTTGCTGAAATGCTGCAATTGCAAATTCAAAATAACAAAAAATAAGCCTTGTATTAAGATCGAGGTGACAATAATAATACAGTTAGGGCGGATATTGAGGGAGGGATATTCACTCTGGATAATTGCACAGAGAGAACTTAGTGTGAAGACACTCCGTTTGCCGCTTTCTGTCCAAATCCGGACATTACGTTAAGTAGCGGAACTCAACAAAGCGCTTGGTCTCGCCAGCATAGAAATTGAAATAATTAATTCCCCACTTTTACTATCATTATCATTTATCTCCGCTAGTTTCGATTAAAACTCGGTGTCGAGTTTCGCCAATCATCACGCAATCATTCTGTTGATTGGACGAGCTGGAGATTGGTGTCAGTGGATACCAACTTCTTTGCCTCTCCTATTAAAAGTGAGATGTGTATCTATGTGTAACATAAAATAAGTTGTAGTCTGTTATATTATGACTCTGTTTTTAATATAAGATCGATTATTATTCGATTCATTGAATTTTCCAGGAAGCATTAACTAAAGCCGAAGAACAGAAACGTAATGACTTCAAAGCAGGAAGATCAATAGGTCTCTCAGGCAGAGAGATGTTCTCCTTCGATCCAGCGCTGGCCGCCGCCGACGATGACGATGATGACGACGAGACTTTCGACCTTCGGGATCTTCAACCCTTGGAGGAGGGGGAGGAACAGGGTGTAGAGTATAGGGACATACAGCTGGACCTCATCGGGATGGAGGCTTCAGAGGTAGGCATTGGGAGTTGAATTTATCAAGCGCAAGCTTTTTGTATAAAGACTTCGGTAGTAGGTAGGCTATGAGAAAAGCTATTCTTCTTTATGACCTTTGACCTGCCACATTCGGAGGTGTACTAGGATGTGGACTTCAAGAATATAGAACTGGACCGCATCAGGACGAGGGTTCGCAAGTAAGCCTTGGGAAGTGAAGCTAGTGTTTTTTTATACGTGTTGTAACTCGCGAAGATTGTGCTCGTTCTGATGTGCCTTGGTAGTGGAGCTGACTAGACTACTAGACCAGGCCACTGTCTTCTGCTTACCTCATGTTCTCGGTTACTCTCTGTCTCTAATTTTCTGAATAATTTAACATAGGTAGTATCATAGGCATATTTGAGGTTGCCGACTTTTAGGACACCTCATATTGTATTTTTTTTATTACATCTCTTTTTTGTTCAACACAGACCTTTGGCGTCTGTCATTGTTGCCATTGTTGTTCTGGTTTTCTTATTTGTATTATTATAGTTGGAGCTTTTCGGTCTTAAGCAGTTTTAGTGTACATCGATTCTCATCTATATTCGACTGGCCGACAGTTGTCGTCAACAATATCTTCAGCTGTTGTCTTCCTTCAACAACGAAGACACCTCATATGGTCATATATGGGCAATATTAAATATGTGTTCCCAGTTCTAGAACCACCGTCTTCGGACAGGCTTGAGATCAATGCTGTACTACTACTAAGCATTTGATGGCGTTATATGGGAGTGATTGTGTCATTTTCTGCGGGAAACGGGTGACCCCTCAAATATTTTTTGGGCCATTCTTGTGGATCAGAACTAGTAGAACGAGTGTTATTCGCCAGATTTTATTGAACAAGTTCAGCGTAATCCACTTGGATTGAATTAGACCCATAACCCCAAGATATTTAGTTTCTTCAGCAAATATTAGTTCTTAATTTTTTTTGTGGCAAACTGTTGGTATCTTCAAACATAAGTATTTTATTGTTATTACAAGTTTACATAATTAAATTATTGTTTTTTAAATGTTGTAATTGTCATATGTGTGATTCATATTTTTTACAAACTAAGTGCAAGTGTAGTGTAGTGCATATTTAAACATATATTTCCTATCAGGTGGATGATTCTGGCACTAAAGCAACTGATGATAGACTGGAACAACTCGGCAAAGGCTTAGAGAACGGTGAAAAAGAAAATTCCAAGGAGAATACAGAAAATGCAGTACCCATAAACGAAAACCTGTTCCTAGATGAAGACCTGGACGAGGAATTGCAAAATCTAGACTTGGAAGATTAATGTAGTTATATGAATAAAATGAATTTGTGCTTTTGTTTGTTATTTTTTATTATTTCGAAAAACATTGTTGAAACCTGTCCGAGTGTAGTTTAGTTTATTATAATTTAGTGGAAGTAAAGTTTAGTAAAAAAATATGTGTAATTAAAATAATTTGAAATTCAGGCAGAATAGCTCCCACTATGTCATTAATCCATTATATTGAGTTATATTGAAGCGGTCAAACGTGGAGTCTGTTTTGAAATTTGCTTGATTTAAGATTTTTCTCAAAATCACACTTTAAAATAGATAAATCGTTTTTAACACTATATATTAATTTTATAATTTTTAATTTATTCTCGTATGGTCACATTAGTACATCAGTCCGTGATGCTGTTTCAGATACTGTCTTGGAAGGCGGAACTCAACGCTGTACTTTGTCTAATCGGTCCAAGTCTGGCTAGAGAATATAAAAATATCATGCGTAGGGTCATAAAGAAATCCTATTTTAGTTTAAAAAAAAAAAGAAACTAGTTGGATTAAATTTTTATTATTAATTAAACATGTTAAGATAGCAAAAGGACGTTTCGTACATCATGGACTTATCCAAGGATTTATACTTATAATGTATTGATATAAAAAAAAAGAAAAACTTATATAAGAAATAGTTAATTAAAAAAAAAATTATTATCTAATAGTCAACCATCTTGCTGGATTTTTAATAGTTATTTCATCTATGATGCTTAGTGAAAATCCTTTCATTTTCATTTTAGGAAGCACGTTTGTAATAATATGATCGTAACCGTGTCCGCCAAATGTCGTCTGGAAAGAAATATAGATTTGTATATTAATAACACATTCCGTTCTTCACTTTCTATATTACTTGGAGATATTGTACAGTCACTTATTCGCATCACAATAAATTTACATGTATCACTACAATACAGTGTTAAACATCACTATAAGAAAGTGTTATTATTGACAAAAAAATATTGTTAAATTTAATATATTTTATATGATCCACAACTGTGGACAAGAGATGTAAAGGTCAGAGAAAGATGGAAACTCCTAGAAGCCTAACCTAACCTAGAAAAAGACTAGTACATATATAAATAAACAATAAAATATGATCTATAGCAAATTTTAAAAAGAAGCAACTTTTGAGGCAGTCTTGGCGCAGCGGCACTGTGTCGGACTGTAAGCAGTTGGTTCGTTTCAAACTCAGACAGAATTTTCTTTCACTCAACATATAATGTAAAAAAAAATGGGTTATATTGGGGGTTTCATAGGCATAAATATAATATACAATAAAAAACACGCCTATCTCTAACTAACCAATCTATGCTTCGTGTGTATGTCGTGAGACATGAGGACTCTCTCATGCTTGCCATCCTTCACGAGTTGATCAATCATATCAATCCTTTGTGCATCCGATGGCATATCGGTTGATGGATTTAATTGATAATAAGAAACCTCAACACCAAATAAATCAAATTGGCAGTAAGTGCCTAGTTCGGAAAATTCCAAAAGCTTCTCCGTTTCAAGCAAAGTTCCTGTAATTTAGATTGATAGTAAAAAATATTTATGTATACATTTTATTATTTTTAATTATCAAGAGAACCGTCGGGCCTCATACGTCTGCCTGTAAACGCGACGGTTTGTGGGTTCGATTCCCATGAATGGAGAATGAGTTATTTTAATTTACTTCCGCCACTCAACACGCAATGCCTTGAAAACGGGAATGTGTGTCTTAACACTAGGTTCTTTCTGCCTATCCGTTTATGTGAGCGACACAGCGTTATTGATATTCAACTTTTAGAAATTGAAGGTTTATTTATTGACTAACCGTCAGTTAGCTAGTTATAAAGCAAAAGCTTGACCCAATTATACATAATGTAATTATGTACATAAAAAACAATATTTTGTAGACTGTTTTATTTAATTTGTTTCGTACATTCTATTGTTTAATATTGTCATGTCCGTCTAGAATAGACATTTTCAATGAGTACTAGTATACTAGGGATATCAAAATACCTCTTTAATAATAAGAGCCCCAAATTTAAATTTATTTCTTTTCATAGATACAATAAATTCCTGTATTATCTGTATTTAGATTTTTTTTATGCTGAAATCGAGAATAATTATTATTTATACATAGCATTTATATAAATCTTGTATTAGACTTTTTTATATACTTACTATCTAAATGAGACATGACAGCTTTGTTTGCCTTGCCTCCAGCTTCCAAATAAAGGCGTATAATTTCAAACGGCGCTTCAGGGTTACGATGTGGGTGGAAGCTAACGCCACAACCGATTTCCTCTTGTAGTTCTCCAGCAGCTCTTATCGCTTTACGTTCAAAATCTATCAAAATGGAAAATGCATGTAGCGAATGCTTGTGCTACCTTAAGTATGTAAGTGGACGCAATTTCTTATTAGTTTCGTCTATTATCGTTTCGTAAAAATATAGGTATAGCAATTAGCAAATTAGTTATATACATTTTTATTACCTCGTATAGGCCAAACACTTGCCACTTCACCGATAAAACCTGCTCGAATACCATCATAGCCCATGGTAAGTTCCCCTGACATGTGCTTGTACATTTCTTCTTCGGTATAGGCCATCACATCTGGAGTTTGTACGTCCTCTATATAAAATCCCGTGCCAGCTACTATTTGCACACCGGTTTGTAGTGAAACCGTGTGATAAAAACTTATGTTCTTTTCCAAACCCACAGTAGTGTTTTCAACGATTGTTCCTAGGATAATAGTGCGAGTGTTTCAGGTAATTTCGCAAAAATGACCGTTTATAACTAACATATATAAGATATTATTATTAGTATGCCAGCTACTTATTCTGAGAATCCCAGGTAAACAAAATCACAAATATTTACTGAATGAATAGTTATTACTATTATTCACATTTTCATTTAAAATTGTAAACTTCTAACGGACGGAATGGACGGTCCATTTTCAAAATAATTTATAAGCATATTAAAATATGATCTTACCTCCACCACAAGTTTTGTATCTGCGTAAGTCAAATAAAACTGCCCTTTCAGATTTATTGTCATTTAATTTCAAATTAAATCGGTTACCGTACGGGTACTGTCTGATGAAACCTGCATTTGACAATGAAATTTCGGAACTGACGAATTCTTCTATAGATGATGGCGGTTTTCGATAGAAATGGTCAAAATCCATATACAAATGCTCATGAGTGAGTGTTCTGCCTAGTGTCTCTGGATCTACATCACCTAATACTGTAAGTTTAATAATAATAAAGCATTTATCACTTATCAACTAATCATTAGGCAAATATTTTGAGGCATCGTTGCGGTGTAGAGATATAATGTCTGTCTGTACACATGGATTTTTTTCAAAACCTACTAGTATACACAATCTAGATACGTATTCCAATTTCAAGCAAAGTTCTAATCAATGGGGCGGCGGCGCAACGACCTATTGTACACTGGAGAGTCATCTAAGTTAATACGTAATAATTCAATATCTATTTAACGCCGAGGAAGACGCTACCGGCCAATTCATTCCACGGACCAACGGGCAGCTATTTCCCTATGACACGAAAAGGAAATTAGAGAACAAACTATTAACAACAACCATCGAACAATTCTTGATGTTTCTGTATGGATTCTATGAACGTAACATTGAATGGAATGGAGAATTTCCAATATAAATCAGTAACTTACCTGCAACGTACTGATAAGGAAATTAAACAAAAATGAGATAAAATAAAGAATATAGTAACAATTTCTAATCTAAGAAAACAAAAAATTATATCTACTTAATATTGAACCAGTCTACCTTTTTCACATTAGTGTTTTTTGAAAATTACATTTCGGCTAGAGAGTAATTCTTTTTCGCTTGTAGGGAAGTACTCTGACCCTCAGTAAGCCCTATGTGGCTGCTCGAGAGAGGTCTTACAATCTACGTGAAGTACAATGAAGATTAATCCTTACCTGTTTGAACTCTAGGTGCCATATTGTTGTATTTATTAGATATTTATTTTCATCAACAAACTTTTGTGTTGTGTCATACGCCCCACTGAATAATGAGAACGATATAATAATGAAGAAACTGTATCGTAGCTGCTGTATTTACAAATGCTGAAAATATAACCTAATAATCGTAATTTTATCTCTTATACAAATAGTTTCATATTACGCAGCGGCAGCATAGAAATTAAAGTATAACAATTGGAACTTTTCGCGCCAAGGAATTATTCGTAAAAAAAGATCTAATTTGGTTATATTATATGAAATTAATTTAAACGTTTAATTTAAATAATATAAAATATTAAAACGTAAGAAATTATTTGATCGTTTCCTGATACAGCTCTTCTATATAAATGAACATTTTTTGTCATGCGTTTAATGTTTGTATTATATTCACTTCTAAGGCTCAATTAGACGAGATGGGGAGTACCGCATAAGTCTTACAAGAGTTGCAAGTAACAAAATAACTGTATTAAATATCTGTCTGTGGTCTACAGGTAGTACAGATTAAATTATTAATTACAGAAAACTGTATCGTGCAAAAAAAAGTATTTTAACTGGGAGATTTCATTTTTTAAGAATTTTCTAAAAATATGTAATAAGAATTCACAAGCAATATTATTTCTGAGAAAACTATTGAGTGCCAAGTTATAAAAATATTTCAAGACTAGCTAGAATAAGATTTCACCAGAACAAAGCTGCTATTAATTTAACTATTAATTTCTGATGGCATATGTATGTAGAATTTAAAACGGCAATTTGGTCACCATGACTACTAACAAACTTTTTCCTTTAAATCAGATTCCATAATCTATACTATTCCTAAGATTTAGTGAAATATTTATAGTGTCATCATTTAACTGAAGTGTTATAGAAGAATTTTACTTTCAGATTAAAAAAAAGTGCAATACACAATGCCCATTATAATAAAAGATTACACATGGATACAAAGTTCTTCGATTGTCCACGTGAGAGTTCCAATTGAAGCAGTTTACAAGGAAAAAATTGATTTATTTACTAGCGATTGTTATATTAAGGCTAGCTTTAAGCCGTTTTTGTTGGAACTATTCTTACTGCATGATGTAGATATTAAGAAAAGTAAATGCATTATTAACAATGATATGATTCAACTAGATTTGGTAAAAACACATGATATAGAATGGAGTGCATTGGAAAAAATACTATCTAAGGACGAAAAAAGGACTATCAGGGAGAAAGTTTTAGAAGAATCACAAAAAATTGCATCCAAAGAGGCTGAAGACAAGGCAATAAGAACTAGTGAACTTAATAGATTCACTGTCCAACAGGCGATGGACATAGATAACGAGCAGCATGTTTTAATGGATGCCAGAAAATATGAGCAATGTGACAAGGCAATGCAAGATTTAGAAATATGGCGTAAAAATAATAAAGGAAATACAAGAGATATTGATTTACGTCGTGAATCTGGCGTCACTATAACAGAATTAAAATCATCTGACGACGAGGAGCACATTGAGCATAAAACTCGGACGAATATTGTAAAAATAAAACCAAAAAAGATTGTTAAATCCGATTATGTAGATAAAAAGAAAGAACAAAGTGCTAAGAGGGTTTTGCCACAATTGAGGCAAATGGCCCAATTGGAGATAACGCACACGCCTCGGTCTTTTCCGACGCCGAGTAGGGAATCCACCGCTGACGAAGAACAGGCGTGGCTCAAAAATATAACGCTTGCGAGACGAGCGTGTGGTAATTTTTTTATTAATTGAAATTTATACACCTTCATTTTTGTTTTGTTGCAAAATATATGTAACAACTAAAGTAATTTGAACTTGAAGTTAACCAGTTAATTTGTAAATAAGACTATTCGAATTAATTACATTTATTTAATTAAATAACATTAATTACTTTTAATTAGGTTTCGTATCAGAGGACTTGCGGCCTGAGGAGCAGGATCCTCAATGGTGTAAAGAGAAAGGGGACCAGTTCTTCCGGAGTGGAAATTTTTTGGGCGCAATTAGCGCGTACACCCACGGAATTACCCTCTCTGACAAGCTACCCAGTTTGTTCTCTAATAGAGCTGCCGCGCATTTCGCTTTGGGAAACTTCAATAAATGTGTAAAAGTTGATTTTATCTCATAAAAAAATAATATGTTGGTCCAATTAAATTAATAGAAAATTGTGGCACAAATGGACAACCTCTGACTGTAAACGCGACGTTGTGGGTTCAATCCTTGCCCCGGGGATTTTTTTCCCTGCTATGTTATGACAGATAGCATCGTCCTCTTAAATTAGGGCGGAAAGTGATGAGCAGAATGTCTTGATACTATGTTTTTTTTATTTTCTCTGTTAAATATGGGATAAAGCGTAAAACTACAAGGAACAACTGGCAGTAGACGATTGTAGAATTATTATCCATTACCTAAAGTAGTGCCTTTTACGGTCCGGCTACGCTAAGATAGATTTAGAATTTGTCTAATATTTCATTTAATGTTGAGGACGAAGTATTGATGATGCATTTAAAAGATTTGAAGATTACATTTTTATAACTTTCTTTTATTTTTAATTTTACTTTATTTACAAATCTCTATATATCATTTAATTTATAATAATACACATTATTTTTTTTTATTACCAAGAAAAAAAAAACATAGTACCGACAAATATTTTTATAATTTCCAGGCAAACGACTGTTCCACTGCCCTAGATCTGATGAAACCTGCATGCGAAGGGAACCGGCAAAGCCGCGGCAAATGTATAGCGCGGAGAGCCGCGACACTCGCTCGCTTGGGATATTTGAACAAAGCCATCGGCGAAATGAAGGCCGCATCGATCCTACTGCCGGAGGACGAGAATATAAAACAAGACATACAAGATATGGAGAGAGCTTGGGAACAAAATCCAGATTCCGACTGAGACATGTGTAGATGTGTATGTGACATAGAAACGTGTTGTATTACAGTCATATATTACATTCTATACATATAATACCATTTTTTCTAAGATTGCTTATATATTCTTTTGAGCGTGAATGATAAATGAAATAATAACAGTATTATGAAAATTATAATAAACATACAGCAACTAAGGTATTTTCTATTTTTCTATAAGGTTTTTGGTAAGTCCAAGATTGTTGAGTAGCGCGTGAGGCGAGGGATCCCTGCCACGGAACCTACGGAACACTTCGCTGGGGTGACAGCTACCACCTGTACCTAGGAAAGTCTCCGTATACCTCTTCCCTATTACCATTAAACCCTGGTCGGTCTCCCGCGCCTCGTCGAACGCACTGTAAATATCCGCCGCTATCATTTTAGACCATAAACGACAATAATACGCCGCCGCCCATTCCTCAGAGAATATCTTAGTGAACGACAGCGGATGTGAGTCGTATTTGTCGAAGGGTAAAGCGCTATATTTCGGCCACAACTCCTTGACGAGATCTCGCCAGAATGTCTTCGTCGAATGCAACTCTAAATCGAGGCGCGACAGGTACAGCTCCCTACACAAGTCGTGGCCGGTCATATGCCTCCTAACGTTTTGCAAGTTTTGAATTATTTCATCGGGTAACGGTTCGTCTGTCTTGTAATGTCCACTGATGCCTTGAATAGTATGAGGGTCGTAGAGCCAGTGGGTCATTACTTCACCGCAGACTTCGGCAGCATCCCATTCGACGTTAGAAAGCCCAGCCACTTCGGAGTAGTTCGCCTTCGTCAGTAAATGCCGCAGCGCATGTCCGAATCGCTTGAACAGTATATTCACTTCTGTGAATGACAGTAAGGACTGTTGGCCGTCGTGCGGTGCTTGGAAGTTAAAGATGAGAGCAGACAGAGGCTGTGTGTCAACTGTCGAACTTTTATTTCGAATGGCGACGTGCCACCCGGCGTCGTCGTATACACGGATCTTTTCATCCTGTCTTGCATAAGGGTCCAAATAAAAACTTGAGATGGGCCTGTTGCTAGATTCATCGTAAATATCGTAAAATTTGACATCTCTATGCCAACTGTGAACACCTGATCTTTCCACTATTTGTATTTTGAACAGTGTACTGCATAAGTTGAAAAGGCTGTTGATCACTTTTGGAAGTGGAAAATATTCTCTTATTTTGTTCTCGTCGAAGTTATACAGCGACCACTTTTGTTTTCTCTGCCAATATGGAATATCCCATAATTCTAATTTTGTGTCAAATCCTCTTTCTGCTGCAAAGTTTTGTAATGATTCAATTTCGATATTTTGTATGGGGCGTGCTATTTCAAGAAGACCATCAAATGTGTTATAAATATTTTCAATGGAACCAGCCATTTTAGTTTCCATACTCATATCTGCAAATGTATCATATCCAAGAATTTTTGCTTGCTCCATCCTGAAGCTTCGTAAAGCTTCTATGTTGGTACTTGTTTCAAAGTCTTTATTACCATATCCAGAGCATCGTTGCACATGAGCCTGCCATGTATTGCACCGTAAGCTTCTATCAGGGCAGTACTGCATAAATGGCTCATATATATGTGGTTGCAGTGTTACTTTCCATGGGCCTTTGCTAGCATCATTATTAACGGACATAAATTTTGCTACATTTTCTGGAAATTCATTGGCTAAATGTTCATTATTAAAAATACTGCTAAAACTTTTAGTGGCCACATTAACTTTATCTCTTATAATAGATTTTTCTTTCTGTATTTCATTTAACACACTATTAAGTCTGTCTCGCTTCGATCCTTTAATATCTAATCCATTTAGTTTACCTTCCAATATATATTTATCTAAAAGTCTTTGCTCTTCGTCACTTAATTTCTTTAATCGGTTTTTCTCATTGACAGCAGCATGAAAGATAGGTATACTGTTGAATTTAGATGACCTTGCCTTGTGTGCTCTTTCATGAATTTGAATATATGACTTTGTAGGCATTAAGGAGCTATTTCCTAGGTATAAAGTTTTCGCCACTCCCCAAGTCAGTTCCAGCTGACTGTCCAATTTCTCTAGTGGTTGAAAAATTTCTGTAAATGCATTTTTACAGTTCAAGCTTGATTCTTCAACCTGTCGCACTCCATTTTCATATTCCATACTCTGCTTGCTGATAGTGGCAATACATTTCTCTATTGTAATGTCGTTAAACTCTGGTAAGCCATTATCTAGTAAAAGAGAATTTTTATCTCCATCTTCGCCAATTTCTGGAATTCTGGAAAATAAATATTGTCATGACATTTCATTGGTCAATCAATTGAAAATTAAAACAAATTGCGAAATCTGATATATAAAGCATAATGGTTTTAAGGAAAATTAACCGTTAAGTAACTGGACGAAAAAAAAACGTAAATATGTGTCTAGTTGTGATTTTTATATTAAAGTTGTGAGACAATATATCATAATAAAAAATCAGAAGCCACTTACAGAACTACATATCCTGAATTACGTTTGTTTTGATAGTATGGCCGTTTTAAATTTCTTGCTATCACATTACTACGTAGGAAAATAGAAGCCATACTGGAAATTATTCTTTTCAATATATTTATTTCATAATATCCAATTCAGTTCAGAGCGCCGATAAAATGAAGAACATATGATGTTGACAGTTGACTTTTTAATACGCTGTTAAACAGATAAAATATTAAATTACGTCTACTTGACTCCGTTTTACGCACGTCTTAAGAAAAATATTATATTTTTTTGTATATCTTTAAATCGATAATACCTTTTTTTCATGTAAATTAATTATAGAAGTAAAAGCGCTGTCACCGTGATATGACATCATAAAAATTACAAACATTGTAAACAAAAATTTTACGTTGCTAAGCAAGCGACGATATCACAATTTTTTACTAAGAACATGACTTCTAGTTTATCGCTATAGCGAAACTTTTATAAATTATTCTTTTAGGTTAAATAAAATATATTTCAATACCTAATAAATTTGTCAATAATGCATGACTGAGAAGAAGATGAAGAATAGTAAATTAGTATCTGTAAGTATGCTCATTTGATATTTTCATTGTTATGTGGGATTTACACTTAAAATAATGAATAAAATGTAAACTTATCGCGCTTTACTTACATATTTTGCTTTTTAATCATTAAAAACGTGTATTAAAGAAATAAAACACTTCACTCATATTTAATTTCTTATAATTAATAAGATATTCCTCAAAAAACATTTTTAATTTAAATTGTTGTTGGCTATATGGAAATTTCATATTATTTTTAAAACAAATAAATACCATCCGTTATTGAGCGAATGTATGCATGTAATGATGTAATATTTCTCTTTGTTCACTAACTTAACCAAGTCCGTAACCTAAACTAATGTTTTGCTAAATTAGCTATCTAGTAATTACTATATTACTTACTATATATTTTCATATAAATTAATAGAAGTCATATTTTTGTTTTAAGTTTAGAGTTCTCATCTAATGAAATGAAATATATAATTTATTTTATTCGGGTATTTTAGACGTCAAAAAGGTATTATAATAACGATTTTGGTATACCAATTATAACAAATGTTGACTTTCTAAGATCTAAACAAGTATAAAGAGCTAAGTTGTCTATTACGGTTAATTAATAAGCAAATTACACTGTACATTTATTTTATTACTACATACTCTACTTTTTCATTATTTTTATCTGTGATTGTGGCTACATCTTCATTTAAAGATACATTAACCATTTGGCAAGAACATAATGCATTACAGTCTTTACAATTAATTTGTGTATTTCCATGTTCTTCTTGATCTGAGGTTTGTTTTGTCTCCTTTACTGGTGGACTGCAACAGAACTCTGTATCTAATCCCATTTTTTCACCGTCCTCTAAAGTTTGGGGTAAATGCTGATTTAGAGTTTCTGGCAGAAGAAGACTGGCGATACCACCAGCTACCAATAAAGCACCCATTACGATTAACGGTAAAACCATAATATCAGAACCCTGTAATTTTTTTTTAGATACATAAAATTAAAATAATAGATAAAGATACATGGAATACGCGTTGCTATAGCAACGAGTATATCACTATACACAAAATTGTATATTGTTTAAGATATGGAATGTGTGTATTATATTTATTTTATTAATTTAAAGTATTTTCATACATTATTTAAAAATATATTGGCTCTCTGCACTCCTTTAAATGACTTTAGTTACTTTATTTATTTAAATTTATTAATTAATTCATACAATGTTCCTAAAATGGGTCTAAAGAGTTTCCTTTACACATAAATATATAGATTATGACAAAATATCAATATACTTACTAGATAATTAACCAAAGGTATAAATATTGGGCCGAGCATTCCTAGCACTGAGCTCAGACTCATACCGAGGCCTCTAACAACGGTTGGATATAATTCAGAAGCCATTAATGGTAACACCACAAAAGCTGATGATATTCCCATTTTCCCCACACAATAAAGTGCTAGAGTTACGTTTGTTTCTGCAAACAAGTATAATAAAATTAAATATCTTTTCCATTGATATAGATATATGAAAGAAATAGATGTGTGTGTGTGTGTGTGTGTGTGTGTGTGTGTGTGTGTGTGTGTGTGTGTGTGTGTGTGTTTATTGAGTAAATAAATCTTTTATGTATCTGAGTATACACGTCTATAGTAAAATTCCACAATTGTGTGCGGCAAATTGCCAAGTAGTAAATTTGAAATAGTGTTCTTATTTAAAATTTACCACTTTTCACCATCAAAACAACGTTACTAGTAAAACCTATTACCCTTTTCAAGTATATTCAAAATATATAAAAGTGTGGAAATAAATTTGAATTACAATTTCATACAGACAACCACCATTTTATTATTGTGAAATAATAAAATTGTAACTTTTATATTAAAAAAAGCAATTGTTTAGTTTCCAGTCGGATCTTATAAGAGAACTGCGCCATGTTTATCCCATGATTAAAAGTGCTTGCACAAGTATATTTAGAAATTGAAGTGGAATAATAATTACCATGTTGTACTAAAAATGTTGTCAAACAAGCGACCCCTCCAACTACCATACTCATACATAATGTCCATCTTCTTCCCAATCTCTCCATTGAGGGCCAAAGAAACATATATGTAGGCAGCTCAACTACACCAGCCAAGAAAAAGTTCAAGAACTCATCCCCACCCAGAACAGGTGCATAATATGAGAGACCGACATATACGCTTGTATTTGTAAACCAAATGAATGTTATTATAATAGTTTTCTTTCTCAAATTTGGAGTTCTAAATAAGTCCATGATGCCATATTTTCTAGATTTTTCCATTTCCAAGTCCTGTTTTAGTTTGTCCGATTCGTATTTTCTTCGTAAATGCACCATGTAGTTGGCTGGTAAGGATTTCCCGTTTATTCTATCGATCAAAATCAAAAGAAACTTATTCAGGTTTATTCAAATCATATTCAAACTAATTATGGAATTCATATTTATACTACTGAAAATAGAGAGCGTTCACTTATAACATATACCGACCTGGCCATATTCTTTAGGATGACCTCTGCCTTTTCAAACTGCCCTCTCGCTAGTAACCATCTGGGACTCTCCGGCATTGGCCATAGGTATGCAAAGAAACAGACAAACGGTATAGTGCTAGCTAAAGCTAAGTGACGCCAATCTCTAACCAAGTAGACTACACCAGCTAGCATAATAAGTCCCATAGAATATGCAATATTCGATAGAATAGTGCATAGAGTCCTACATTTAGGTCCAACGAGTTCTATAGCTGCAATTAGAGTATACATTTTAATAAAATATCTCGATATATTATGATTCAATTTAAAAAAATATGTTTAATAGAGTAGGTGGAGCTTTCTGCCAAAACAGAGATATTATGAGTTTAGTGGTGCATATTAAGTAGATTTATCAAATTGGGAGAATATTCTTGAGGCCACGGTAGCCAGAGGTGGCTATACTGTAAAATTATGACGCTGCAAGGTAATGCTCTTTTTTTATTTAACCCACTGTTTAATTTGTATTCGGGAGAGTTCAATACATCCTGGCTACGTCATGAAGGTGTCAATATTTGAAATTATTTATTTTATGAGAAACAAACCCAAGACATATGGAGTTGCCATGATGGCAGGCACAGTGAAGCCGACGCCGAATCTGTACACGATCCATACATAATAGTTTTGGGCAAAAGCTGTTGCTACTCCAAAAACACACTCTATAGCCAGATAAATAAAGAAGGAAGGCTTCCTCCCCAAGGTGTCTTGGAGGTAACCAAATATGTAGTTTCCTATTATACCGCCAACAGCCAGCAGCACCAAGCCAAGTGTGGGGTAGAAATCTTTTCTGCATACTAGATCCCACTGCAATGATACATTCCTTATTAGTTTTATAAATTATAAATCAATAAGCAAAATATATAGTGTTTTAGTTATATATATATATATATATATCTATATATATATATATATATATATATATATATATATATATATATATATATATATATATATATATATATATATATATATATATATATATATATATATATATATTGGTATAGACCGAGGTAACATAGTGATAAGCACTCCACGTCAGCGCTTGTCTTCTTACCAGAGTTAGGAAATGAAATAATTCGTTCCCCCGGGTGGGTATCGAACCCGTCACATTTACAGTCAGACACTGTGCCACGACGTCCTCGACTAAAAACTAATTAAAAAATTATTCTCACCTCAGTAACAACTGTATTTTTATGTGTATTAGTGTCATACAACCATCCGTCAGTGCACGGTGTGACTTCTGCCAAGTCCCTATCCAAAATTGACTCTGGATAACTGATCAATACTTCACTGTAGTTCAGTTTATACATGTTACATTGTGAATACTCGAGCTCACCGTTTTTGAGTTCCAATGGTATGCTAAAATATAAGTTTTTGTATTAGTACATGTAATAATAATGTATTTCATATAAGACAAGTGGATAACCGTATAAAAACGTTTTTTTTGGCGATAGACATAAAGCAAAGGCCTGATAACTATTAGATTTAGACAATTTATAATAATAAATTATATAAAACCAATAATAGGCTATTTGACAGGATTTTAAATAATTTATTAGTGTCCCTGGAACCTATAAATGCCTTTAAATAATTTGAATAAAAGCAAATAATAAAAGATTTTGTTCGGATAATACAATAAGATTATAGGCGTATAAATTTTTTTATTAAATATGTTATTCACATCATCTGTGTTTACCGATTTTCGTCAATGTTAAAGATGGCAGGATGTATTTAATTTCTAATTAGTCGGAGAAAGAAATGTGTTTCTACTTATACTTATTCTATACCTAATATTATAAGCCTAAAGAGTTTTGTCAAACGCGCTTCATCATCATCATCACCAAAGACTGGCTCTTTGCCACCCTCATCCACCGGACCGGTGGTCGTCGGTCCACCTCTTGGGGGCTGTCTACGCTACGTCTCCCGGATTGTGATCGCCACTCCTGAACCTTTCTGCCCCAAGGGCCGGTTCTGCAAGCTATGTGCCCTGCCCACAGTCACTTAAGTTTCGCAACTCTTAGGGCTATGTCGGTTACTTTGGTTCTTCTGCAGATCTCCTAATTTCTGATTCGAGCATAGCCTTTCTCCATTGCCCTCTGGGTGACCTTAAACCTTCTGATGAGGCCAATAGTGACCGACCATGTCTCTGTGTCATAGGTCAACACTTTCAACACACACTGGTTGAAGATTTTAGTCTTGTGACACTACGGAGACGCGCTTATCCAGAAACTATCAATTCGAAATAAAAAATATTTTTGTGCGTTGTGATAGTTCATATCGAGGAAGTGTTTCAATTTATTCTACTGTATCTGCAATAAAAGTGAATGAAAGTGCCCAAGATAACTTTTATTGATTTTATTGAATTTTATACGTTTGTGTGCGCGGGAACACGGGCAACGCCGCAAGGAAAACGTAGTATATTATATTAATATTCTTGGGCTCAACATTCTGAAATTGTCATCTCCACACAACGTTGCATTGACAAACAACAGTACCATAGAATCTTTTTGTGGTTTTCTAAATTTAGTTTTCTAAATTTTAAAAATGTATAGTGAACATGCTTAAATACTTAAATGATTTAAAATCATTAATTAGATCATCGTGGCGTAGCAGTATGGTATCGGACTGTAAAAGCGATAATTGTGAGTTTGATTCCCACTTGGGAGAGTGAATTAAGTATATTTATTTCTTTGAAGGACGGAGTGTCTTAACACTTTGTTCCCTCTGCCTACCCTACTATATTCAGAATTCAGCATGAAGCTAAGAAAATAATATTATTAAATAATATTATGCAATTAAATACCTTAAGTTTTTTATAAGCTCTACGTCAATGAGAGGTTGTAATTCCGGTACTTTGCACCAGTGCTTGACGTCCGCCGCCATAAAGAGTTGCGCGTACGCATGAAACCCGCAAGGTATTACCGCAGGTAGTAAGATGAAATAGATCACCAACTTCTGGTACCGCCCGAAAGTACCGACGTCCTCGAGTATAGCGTCGAAATCCATGTTTTGTACTGTATACCTTGGTATTCAAAGTTTTATAAAATAGTAATATATTTTTATATAAAATAACAGTAACAACCTCGTATGATGAACGTTTAGAGACCGTGCTAATAGACTTACCTATTAATGAACAATGGAAGTTAATTTTTAGGGTCCCAAGTACTCCACATCGCCGAGCATGGGCCGGGCGACTGACATCGGGCTCGAGTGACAGGGACTACTATAGTGGGACCCTATATGCTACCGGTTATGTACAGTGGGATCCAAAACTACTATGAATATATATATATATATATATATATATATATATATATATATATATATATATATATATATATATATATATATATATATATATATATATATATGCTATATATATTCAAAAGAAGATTTAAAAAAAAAAATTCTTATAGTTTATTCGTGTCGTGTGTTTTTTATCTATTTTCTAGACATTGATTAAAAAATTCAAAAGACAACTATCTAATGCACTAACATTTAAACGATATTTATAATTTTTATATTTAGATCACACATATATAAATAATAAAAAATATGATTGATTTTTACAAAATATTATAAAATATTACGTTTTTAACAAAAACTTTGCTTTTTTTAATTGTTGTTAGATTTCCTCTGTATTCGGACTAGGTCACAGGCACAACATCTTCAACAGAGAGATCGAAAATAAATTACAGTGTCCATGCGTTCAGTAACAATTATTTTTATATACAGCTAAAAGTATTTATAGTAATTAATATGTTTATGAGAATTATGTTCTTTAGTTCTTTATTCGTTTGTTTTAGCTATACATACACACAGAAAGGTGGCCATAAGGAACCTAGTGTTAAGACATTCCACTCTCCGCGGTTCCATCCATTTTTCGAGTCATCACGTTTTAAGTGGCGGAATTCTACGCCGTACTTTGTGTTTTTGGTCATTTTGTACTTTGTACGAAATGACTGACTAAATTAAAACAGCTAACTCTCTCGAGTGAGGATTAAAACATATAAGCTTCGCGTTTTCAAGCCAAGTTTGTTTTTTACCAATTTTTATCCAATTTCTCTATGCATGTATATATGTATATATAATATAAAACTCGTCCGTTAGTGAGTGACTCTTAGTCGTACAAGACAAGTAAAATTACACTGCGTAAATATGAAATTTGGCATGTGAATTCCTTGGTGAGTGTAGGAGAGCACTAAGAGAAAATTCCAACGGAAACAGAAAAAATTATTTCTTTTATGTGGACTATAGTCCACGCAAATGCAATTATTGGGTAGAAGCTCGTACTTTATAAAATTATTTTGGGGTGAGCCTATTTAGCTTGTGTACTTAATCAAATTCTGCTACGTATTCATTTATAATTAGTTTTATTTGCCGTAGTTTGGAATAATAATTTAAAATTAATAAAATGTTGTGTTTATATTTCTATAGATGGCGCTGCAGTTGATATGTACTGTAATAGATCAGCTGAACTATAAGATATAACTCTTCTTTTCCAGGTAGGCCAATATCTGCTGGGTCCGCTAGTTTATTGAAACTTCTTCTATAGCTAGAATATTTTGTAAAGTTCTAAAAAATGCAATTCGTGTATATAAAGGAAAAATCGAAAATATAAACTTAAGTTGTAATCGGTCTTTCACGCAAGAGCCTCTGCTAATTAATATTAAATTCCGATTTCTATAAAAAAAAACAAATATAATAGCAATGACATATATAATATAACATCCTTTGTAGTATTCAGACGATTACAAAAAGAAATACGAAGTTTTTTAGTTATGCACTGTGAAATTTATGCAATTTTCAGTTATGCAATTTTCACATTGACATTGTATATCAATCAGTCTCCTTTTTACGTACCTATTTTATAGTTATATCTAAACAATATGCAGGGTACAAAGTCTTCACTTTACGTCTCTGACTTATTTACTTAATTGTCGGCTTTTTTACACATTTTTGCATATTTATACTTTTTTAAATATATTACTTGATTAATCTGACTCCAGGTAAAGGGAGACCTCGATTGACCTTAAAAAACAGTGTCGAACATACTGGGGGAAGCTCACGTAAAAAGCATGGGAACCCCCCGGATAACGACAGTGGACGAAACCAAAGAGGTAGGCAGGGACTACTAAATAAAAAGAAGATTAACTTGACTAATTATCATAATCGTATATACATATGAACTAAAGATTTTGTACATGTCGCCTATTGAATTTTTAAAGAACTAGCATAGCAGGGTACATAGCAGGCTAGAGAGAGGGAACCTAGCGTTAAGACATTCCGTTCCCCAGTATCTAGTTATATTAAATAATAAATTTCTCCCAAATGGCATCGAACCCACAACCGACGTCTTCACGGTTAAATCCTCTAATTTAGATAATTATACAAAATATGTCGTATCTATATATTATTTTAAAGCCCTAATATAATGCTTTTTGTATCGACATCACCCAATATACATTATGGGATGCGCGTGTGCAATTATCTCATTCGTAGAGCGCAGTCAGTCAATTCGATTAGCGTATAATTGGAGCAGCGAAAGGCCAGTCTGACCAATCAAGGTCGGAGTTGATGAAACAAAGGGAGAAATCCATTGAAGAGCTAATATGGAGAAGAGGACAATGTGTTTAGGGGAACTGGCAATGGACTTTACGTAAGTTTGCAAGCAGGATAGCTTCTATTGTCTAAAGGGTTACTCTGTCATGGTCGTATGTACATTTAAGCTGTTCTTTTTTATAGATGTAAATTTTAGTAAAGTAGTGTACATTTTGTGTATAATGGAAAACCTGTGTGGAGATAAAATTAAGCGTCGTAATTTCGTTTTAAGCAACTATTTTTTAAACTAAGTAAGACGCTGTCACATTGCGCCACGATGGCGATTCTTCGAAATAAAAGACGATATAAAAATTGTCATAATTTTAATTGTAATCCAATTTCAATTATAATACTTATATTACAATTAATTGTTAAAATTATATTAATAATACGTTTATGTACATTTTATTTAACTTGGTAAGTGGATAAAAAAAATAAAAGTGTTAGTTTTAAATATAATTTTTTCATTGAAATGACGACAAATGTCCGTCAGAACAATAAAAAAGGGCATCCGGGTGTGTTTTATTACAAACGAAATTATTATCAATACGTAACATTTATTTTGAATTAAAACCCTTAATGAATACTAAACAAAAAAAATATAACTTTGTAAAAAAAAAGCACAAAAATATGCGACCTATGCTTAGCTTGTACTAACTAAATCTTATGGCACATCTTCCTATACCACTCCGGGTCGTCCTTCGCGGCGGTCTCCGGGCGGCCATCTTTGTGTCGGTAGTGGAACTCGGACACGCCCCGCCCCGGAACACCGTTTACTATGAACTTGCAGAAGCGCTCCATCATTCTTGCATCCCAGTCTTGAGACACGTAATGCATTGACTCGTATTCTACTAAAACCTGGTAATTGAAAGGCAATTATGAAAAACACTATGTATATAAAACTGCTGACTGATTGAAGTTGGCGTTGAAACCTGAAATTCGTCTATAGGTATGTAGGTAGGAGATGTCTTTGGGGGGGGGGGGGGGGGGGGGGTGTATAGGTATACATTTAGATAGAATTTTTCTAGAATTTTTTTAGATAGAAATTCCCTATAATATATTAAACCAATAAACATGGATGTTTGTACATACAAACCTGCCGAACGGATTTATATAATATTGTAATTATGTATCTGTTAACTCTGGGTAGAGATGATTGAACGCTGTAATTAAAATAAACCAACTAAATAACGAAAAAAATATACATATTATTTAAAAAATATTATAAGAACCCTACATGGGTACTGGGTACCCACTGTAACTTGTACGAGTATCATGGGATAAGTTGCTTGTAAAACATATATATACCTGAACAGTATATACTTCGTCCCCTGCTTGCATCCTGAAGGCGTAGTCCCGAGGAGCTGTGCCACCTTCTCCGTGCTGGTACAACTGTAGATCCACCCACTTGATGGGTAGCATGTCACCATTTGGTAGCCCCACCACACCAGCCTCCATACTAGATTATGAACGTTTTTTTAGAAATATATCTGTTTATATTTTTCTATGTTATTTTTACGTTATTCTATAAATATATTTCAGAACTTTTTGAATTTTATATAATTATAATATTTTATATTTATAAATTAATTAACAGTACAACGGCACAGCGTTTGATTGTACACGCGACAGTTGCGGGTTCGATCACTCCCGAGGTAATTACATACAATTTTGTAGAATAAAGTACGTCTACGTATATCTCTTGGTCTTTTATACACTCCTGGTACTTTCTATTTGGTTTTTCTTGGTAAATGAATGGGAAACGGTAAAATGAATAATTGCCATTTCCTCGCTTTGGTAAGAAAATTGAGTAGAGAAATTGAAAGTGATTGACGGAGTGTCTCAACACTATGTCCTCTTTACCCTGGTACATTTAAAAAGTCATTCAATAGGATATATCATTCATCGTGAATATAAAAAAAAATCATTCATTCATTACGAAATTCCTAAAGCTAATGGACAAATGAGAATGATTTATTATTATTATCTACTTTTTTAAGCTCCACTTTGTCTGTCTGTGGACGTGACAGTTGTGGGTTCAATGCCCATTTAGCAATTGTCCGCCAGGGAACAATATGCTTGAATTTGTGCTTCTGTTAGAAGATAGTTATATTACTTAAAGAAAACATATAAAATTTGAACGCAGCGGGATGTGAACCCGCGCCTCATGGAAACCGTCCAAGCGCCATGCGTTCTTCCTCACGCTGCGTCAAAATTCTCATATGCTTTATACAACTTATTACGTTATTAGCATCTCTGTAGGGAGATTTTTACAAATTTCCGCTACCCAAAGATTATTGCAAATAACAATGATTTGGCAAGAGAGAATGCTATTTTTATTAAATATTTTATTCTTTTTTTAACGTGTTTATCCACACTTAGGATAGAAAAAAATTTTATATGTTTTCTTTAAGTATTTTTTCTATCCTTAGTGTGGTTTAACACTTTAAAAAAAACATCAACTTAGATAATTATATTACTTAGTGGCGGTACAGGGCTGGCAGATGACACCAACGCTGATGCTCGTGCCATCTTGTAAGAAAATGTGATGAAAAGCGTAACGATGCATCAACGTCCAGTCTCGGGTGTGACCTGTGTAAGAGAATAAATGCCATTAATTAGCGTCTTATCTGATCTTTACTAATATTATACAACTAAAGGGTCTGTCTGATTAAATATTATGTGTTAGATAGTCCATCAACTATCGAGGAAGAATTATCATAAACTATTAGCCTTTGACTGGTAGACAGCATTAACTGCTAGCTTACTTTCTGAAACTTTATCCGTAACCGGTGAAATTGGCGCTAAGTTATAAGGCTAATATATTATAATTACCTCGGGCACGTAGAATACGTCACGTGTCATAACTTTTAGTTATATCCATTTAACAACGGAAGTGAAGCCGCATAGAGAAAAGTTTGTTTAAAAAAAATTCTATTTTGTATTATCATAATAATATAAATTATTTCATATTAATAATACTCGTATGTATCGAGCAGTCCACTGTACCTAAAAGAGCTCTGAAAGGAGGAAATTATCTTCTGGCCGCTATCCTTAGAATTGAGGAAGAAGAGAAGATAGAAGGCTAGGATACAAAGGCGTTTATAATTGTACGTGTTTAATAAATTAATAAAATAAAATAACATTAAATATGCCTTACCAAAACTGTGATCCCTGAATGACGGTAGGGTGTATTCATATGATTCGTTTTCGATCTTGAATTTACATTTGAGAGCGCCAAACTGTTCATAATGAGACTGGTGAGCCCTGGAATATGAGTATATACATATGTTAACAAATTACTCTTAAGAAGAAGAAGAAATTAAACGCTGCGCTTTCTCATATTTGGTCAGAAAAGTATGGAATAAAAAAATATATTGTTGGTTATGGTTTTTTGGGGTAAAACAGTCTTGACACTAGGTTATTTCTGCGTAGAACATAAAACACATTATGAAAACACTAACTTTTAATATTTCTACTCACGTTTTCAATCCTTCAAAATAACTCCGGCTCCATGGCTCTCTGGCGATGGACCTGATGACAGCTGGCGGGTGCAGCTCGCAGTCGTAGTCGAAATATCTGCCCGTCGCTGTCCATTCGCCACTAAACTCTACTTCTACTATTTTGCTTGGATCGTTTTGGTACCTTTAATTAAGTACCATATATAAGTATATCATATATAAGTATTAAGTATATAATTGAGCTAGCTTTATATATATATATATATATATATATATATATATATATATATATATATATATATATATATATATATATATATATAGTTTTTTTAATCTATAGCATAGCTGCCATTATCTGACGTCTCGGTGTCCACAGCTCAATGCAACGTTTGTTATTACCGATATCAACACGTTTGCTTACAAATTTTCATACAAATTAAGACACTTTAAATAATAGCTGCTTAATAAAAATATCATTATTAAAACATTAAAGTCATAGATTATTTTCTTTATAAAATTTCATCCGAAGAAACGATCACACAAGTTGTATTTCGTATCTGTGCCAGATTCAACGGAGCACAGTTTTGCTGTGCATCCTGTTGACCAACTTAATGATTGGGCCTATTAAGGTCGAGCTAGCTCTCGAGAACATCCTCTAATACTTACAACAGAGTTAATCGAAAATATCGTATTAGGATAGTATTAATATCGGTAGAGACTTCCATAATAACCCACATATATACTAAAATCGTAGAATACAAACCACATCGGTCCATTGTAAGATATGGCCCATTTCTTCATCGGCTGTACTGGCTTTATTTTAATGCCTTCAGCTGCAAATTCACCGATAGGTGCCCCGAATAACACTGTGTCTGGTATCTTCTTACTGCAAAGAAGACCTTTTCCAGGAAGCTATAGAAATAAATTCACAAATTTTTTTTATTAAGTACTTTTGAGAAAATAGTAATTTTTTTCCTTTTTTTCCCCTCTCAGTGTAGTCACTGTCCAGTGTCATGTGATGAGTTTGTTAGTTTAGTGGTTCGACAATAAAGAAGAAGATAATGGGCTCCATTATTAAATAGGACAAATATTTGTGTTATGTTGTTAATATAAGCATGTTAATATACTTATATGCGTATAAATAAATAAAAGCTTTACGCTATATCCCGCATATAGTAAGGTTAGAGAGAACCTAGTGTTAAAGTGTGCCTAGTGTTGAGAGGCAGAACTCATCTCATCTCTTTGTCTTACCGGAGCATTGAACCAATTATCGCGATTACAGCCATACTATATCTCAGGTAAATGTCATGGATAACTTACTCCTATATAGAAAAGTCCATTGCACATGCCCATGGGTCGCCGTTCGCAACCTGATATCACGTACACGCCCTTATCATCCTCGCCTTTTTGCGCTGATATAAAGAATACTGCATCGAACGCCTAAATAAACAATTTCATGTAAAATATTATCGTTAACTAAATAATTTGATGACTGCATTGACGCAGAAACGACGGGTTTCCAAAAAAAAAGAATTTGCATATATATTACTAAAATATATGCCATTAATCTTCATTCACTTATTAAACAAAAATCTCATAGAAATCAATTCATTAATATGTTCAATATTTTTTTACCTTAGCATGTTCGCTGAGTGGTTGTGCCCTATCCATGTCACATGGATCCGCATAAGCCTTCACTCCCTGTCCGGCTCTACCATCGTTGCCGGCCGCTTTATTCTTACTAGAGTACTGACAGAACGATAGATTTTTATCATCTTTATATGAAATAGCTATGGAGTTGGATATTTAATTACAAAATAATTATAAAATAAACCCAGACTGTATAAAAAGTAAAAAAAGGCCTTATATTTGAGAATTTTTATGAGAGTAATAAGTACTGCATAACAAAAAATCCTTGTGAAGACTTAATGAATTGGTTGAAGAATGGCTTCCATGGAACGCTGAAAAGTATTGTAGGGTAGGCAAAAAACTTATTTTCTTCTCCACCTTCCAACTGACAATTTCTTTATTGTTTTATTACGTAGACATTAGACAGTAGACATATTGTATTAAATAATAGAATTATTATTAAGAATAAGAAAATGAAAATGATTAATTTCTCCGAGTTGGTATTGAACACACAACTTTCGGGTTTTAATAACGCTTAAAATAATGTCCGTAATTTTGTGAAAGATGATAGTAAATATAAATATATAGTAATCTGTACTCGACAGGTGTTAATCAAATAATTACGAAACACATTATCTAATGTAGATAAAATACGGTCAAAGTACTCGCTTAGCGTCAGATTCGTTTAGCAAGTAATATACAGCTTTACATCAATATGCTTGTATGATATATATATATATATATATATATATATATATATATATATATATATATATATATATATATATATATATATATATATATATATATATATATATATATATATATATATATATATATATATATATATATAGCTATAGCTTTGTTATATTGACTTTTAAATCGTCAAGTCTGTGTCAGTAGTGTTCTTTAGGAAGCAACTATCATAGATTTATCTTTAATTTATTGCGGGATTTTACCATAATACAATATTTTATTTATTTAATTCCACGCTTGGTTCCGGACATACCTGACACAGAGAGAAGTTGGTGTCAAAACTCTCTGTTTTTTTCATCCTAATTAAAATATTAATTCTACTATTTTACTAAAACTTTTGGAAAAATTACTTACTTGTAATATTCTATAATAATAATGAATATAAATTCTTCAGTGTGACTCTATTATATAAATAAGTGATAAATCTTTACTTTACATAAAAAAATATCTAAATCCTCACGCTATATATTACAGTATCAACAGCAACAGTTCAAATCTGTTTACACATGTAGATCCTGTTATACTTTTACAATAGTATTTTTTCGACATTACTATGATTTAACACCGCATTTTTAACTTTTCAGCCCAACTTAATTGAAGTCCAAGACATGATATAAAGTCATATAAATGTAAAAATACAAAAAAAAATAACAATTATCTTCACATAATATTCAATTTTATTATTTTAAGTGAACTATTTAAGAATATTTTGTCTGTTTGTAAGAATATTTTGTCCTCTGTGGTAGAAATTAAAGTAAGCCCCAAACTGCCCCATAGTAGCGTCTTAATAAATATTATTTTAGAATAAAAAACAAATCATACCTTTCTATAATAATAGAGACAGGAGAACAAAATGTATTTGAAATTATACCATTTGCCAGGCACCGTGTATATACCGAAAATGGGCTCCGGATCTTTTTTCCTAAGAAAAACTATGAACAATATAATAATTATTATTGCTACGATCGTGAAGCAAGTCATTTTGTTGGATCACAAGAACTAAATGAGCTCTGTGTTTATTATTTATCGAGCTGATAGCTGACGTAGATGTATGATAAAGCGAAATTACATTTCGTTTTGTGGTCAACTTATAATATACCCATCATTGGTTTTGTTATCTAATTATAAATGTGAAATTAATTTTAGTTAACTTACTATGTATTTACTTATGTATGTTTACTTCCGTTACTAAGTGGTAAATGGTTCACGGATAACGCACAGCGAAGGAAGGCAAAATTATATATATAAAGTTACTAGCTATTGCCTGTAACTTTGTCCATGTGTTACCACTATTTATTATACCTCCATTTCAACCCTTTTGGGGAGAATTTTGTCTATTTCACATAAACAGATTGTTTTTATTTCTAATCATGACCCTGTATACCAATTTTGTATACTGTTAAGTTTAGAAATCATTTTCCTAACAATTTTTACCCCTCCATTTTTCCCCTTTAGGGGAGAATTGTAATCTGAAACTTACATAAAGAGTATGTCGAATTCTGAAGTTTGTGGGCTCTCAGTCCACTTTTTCGAATATGTAAGCTTTATCGTTTCCCATTGCCTCAACAGATTATAGTGATGACATTATATGACCAGACCAGACCAGACCAGAAAGAGGTTGTATATGTATAATAAAGCTATATTAAATTAGTATAGCGTAAGCAAGCTAAGCCGCGATCAAAACACTAGTAAAAGTTATAAAACAATATCCACCACTAAACGTGTAAAATATAACAAAGTATATATTTTTATATATATCTGTAATACGTATACATATTATATTTTTTGTTACATTTACCGATATTTATACATATGTTTATTTATTACACAGGTAGAGAGTCTACCCGCGACCACGGACTACTGTAAAGTGTTCGAAACGTCAATATACTCGATTATTCCGGTTAAACTATTTTATTTAAATGTTAATCTTATTAAATAGTATGATTATATTAATATTTTTATTGATTAAATTAGAAAATTATAATTCCTCGAAATTCCTCAAAATACTTAAATCCTCCGAGCCTACTCGGCTCTACAGCTAGGTGCTATACCTACATATATCGAACTTACAACCCCGCGAGATATTCACCGTCACACTGCGAAGATACTGTAGGAAGGTCACGAAAAAAGTATGAGGGCCCGGAGAGCATGTATGAAGAGGTTAATGACAGTGGACGAGGCGAAAGAGGTATGCAGGGACGGCAGCGTTTGTCGCTCTGTTCCTTCTGACTACCCCGCTAGGGATAAAGCGTGAAGATCTGAATGTATGTATGTATGTATTAATAAGTATGGTGATAATTGCTTGTAAAGCCATAGCTTATCTTAAAATATATATTTCAATAATACATCTAACAACTTATTCTAACATTTTAAATGTACTAAGAAATATGATTTGTATTGTTTGTAACAGTCCTCTAAACACTCGTATATTGTTAAAAAATGAATCCATAACAAATGTAACTTTTAATTATTTATTTGTTGCTAGCGAAACACTTGCAGGCTTCACTCGGTTGATCGCTCGTTCTCAGATTTACTCTAATATAATATTATTGTATTGTAAATTTCATATAACCTTTTTTATTTATGAATAAAACAAATTTAAAATTTTAATTAAAGGTAATCATAATACAAAAAGCATCTAAAACTGTTAGTGCTGAGGACTGTGGAAATACATAATGTGTAAAAATATATAACTGCTAAAGAACTATACGACTAAGAACGTCGGAAGAAAATGTCTTGATATGTCTGTCCCTGGAGTACGACCCCCAGGACGCACAAGGAAGCGATGGCTGGACGTCATGATGCAGGACATGAGAGCCAATGGACTAACCACTGAGGATGCTCAAGACCGTGCAAAGTGGAGTCGATTAAGTAGGAAAGCAGACCCTGGCAATAGGCCGGGATAATGCTTAGTAGAAGAAGAATAGTTTAATAATTGTGTCAGGACTTATTCCTTATTGTTAAAATAAGTTTGTTTCATGGCAAAACCAATACATATCAAAATTAAAATCTTTCTGGATAAAATTAAAATGACATGGAACATTAGATTTATGGGACATTTCTGTCAAACCTATTAATTATATAATAGACGCCATTGCTCCAACTCGCGACTATATTTAATAATTGTATAGAGTATGGTGGTTTTCCTGATCTAATAACATTTTAAAAAGTCATACCCATATTTAAATCTGGTAGTACTGTGCTACAATCATTTAGTAAAATTTTTGAGAATTTTCTCAAATTTGTATCAAATATTACATGGATTTACTAAAGATCGCTCGGCTATTGACGCTGAAATGGCGTTCATAAAAAGTATTTATGACGGGAGGGATGATGGGAGGAATCGCAGGATGCTTTTTGATTGTTCCTATAAGAGAGTTCCTACAAGACACTTGATTGTGTTCAGGTTGTGTTCAGGCAGTCGATCTTCTGACCATCTCATTTAGCTAGCAGGCTTCAGAGGGTTGAACTGAAGGGCAAGAGATCTCCTGGGTAATTAATCAGCCCCACGCTGATTAATTACCCAGGAGAGCACTTGCCCTTCCTTGCCCAGTCCCATTGTGATCTATTCTTGGTCCTTTTCCCTTTTTAATATATATATAAATATATATATATATATATATATATATATATATATATATATATATATATATATATATATATATATATATATATATATATATATATATATATATATATATATATATAAATGATTTATCATAGCTAGGCGAAAAGAGGCATGTTTGCTGATGATACTTCATTGAATTTTAAAATAAAAAGAAGACTAAATGAATGTGATGCAAACAAATGTACTCTTGAATAGTGGAAACGTGTATCCTGTTGATGCTACAGCATTTCTCGGTATAACCATTGATTCCAAATTACATTGGGGACCTCATATTGATGAATTGGCGAATAGACATAGCTCAGCAGGTTTCGCGGTAAAAAAATTAAACACTAACTGACGTGGAAGCGGCTCGCCTTGTTTACTTTAGCTACTTTTATAGTATTATGTCTTACGGCATTTTGATTTTGTTTTGCAGAAGCGAGCTATTCGAGCTATCTTTAACTAAGGACCTAAAGATTCCTTAAGACGAAAATTTTAAGAAATTAATATAGACACAGTTACATCTCAATACATTTTTTAACATGAGAAATATTAAGAATTTTGCCAAAATCGGTGATTCGCCTAATATTTATTCTAGAAATGGGCATAAACTTACCGCGCATGTAACTCGATTGCATCGAGTCCGCAATTCTTACATGGGACAGTATATATGTGCTTTTACAATAGGATCTCAGAAAACGTGTTCTACATCACAATTTAAAAGAATAGTGAAAAGATGTTTGTGTGTTAACGGTTATAATATAATTTATGATTATTTAGATAACAACACTATCTTGGGAATGAATGCCAGACTGTTTCAAAGGTTATCATTGTCACTAATAACTAATTGAACATTGTAAATTACCAATTTGAGAAAAAATCTTTCTTCTCAGGTCTGAGGCATTATTTTAGTATATGGTAACGTGTTTGACGTTTAAAAAAAAAGCTAGCATCTTTTTATTTCAAATGAAATTGTTTGACTTTGTATTTGAAAAGTGAAAACTTCATAAGAATCGTCCCTTTCCTGAGTTCCTGAGATTAACGTGCAAAATCGCACAGACAATAAAAGATACCCCCAATAATCGTTTTTTTATAATATGTCTTCCATGTACAGACTGCGCGATTATTTAAAATTATATTACTTGTATAGAAATAGATAAACAACTCAAAAATATATCCCATACCCGGCACTGTTACACGGAGTCCCTTTGGATAAACAGCCTCCAACTTCGCCGGTGGCACTTCATAGCACGATATATTCGCACATAGAAATACGAGAATCGCAAATTTGACTCAGGGATTATTTTATTATTTTAAATATATCTATAGTAATTAGTAATTATCTATATTTGCATGTTATTTTTGTATTTATGTTCTTTGAATTCAACTAGATACACGAACAGATGGATAACAAGGTGATCATACAACGATTTAATTTTTTTATTTTGAGGTCCTAAAAAATCCTAAAAAATGGCAATGGCCAATAAAAGAAGGGCTTGCAGCTCGATATAAATACGTTAATTAATTTTATTTACATCATACATTACACATATTGAAAAAATCTACAAAGCGTAAACTTTCACGTAATCTACAACTAATTCTGGTGAATACCACGAAGAGTACCAAGTTTCCTTATTTTTGGCAAATTCATACATGGCTTTAAGACTTAAGTTTTTCCACGGCTTGTCTTCAGAATCCGGGAAATCGTGAATGCCGCCAACACGTAGACCGAGGGAGATATAGAACTGGGCATAAACAGAAAGTGTAAAGAAAGTTTTATTTTGTTCAGTAAATTATTTTATTAAATGTTATTTCTTTGATAATTAATTACCATTTCATCAAAAGGTGGCATTTTGCTTCCCTGCTTCCATGCAGCTTGTTGCATTTTAATGTGTGGCTCGAGTGGCTTCAAATTATACGGATATGATATGCTAGAATTAAAAATACCGTAAGTTTCCCCATCAACTAACATTTCGAAACTACCTAGAAATGAGAATAAGTATTTTATACCTGGCTTTAGGACTTCTATAGGCTTTAGCAATTCTTGTACACAAATGGTTCAAACTTGACTCAGGAGATTGTTTGTGTTTATAGAAATTTAATATTAGAGCGAAAATATATATACTCTTCGTATATACTAAATTATAAGTTATAACAAAGTTCCCTATAAAGCAAACAATATCATTACTGTTTGCTTTATAGCATGAGTTAAAATATAAGACTTTGCCTTGTCTTTACCATAAAACACCAATAAGCCGTTTTATTTTCATCAAAAGTCATTTAAAAGAAAGTTGAGGTACCTGGTCTCCAAATGACAGCATAAGTATGAAAATCGCTACTCCAAGAATTATCTCCATCTGTATTTACTAGAAACCTCGATCTTTGAGGTTCCTTGTCATGTACAGTTGGTCCTCCATACAAGCTATCGGACTGATCTCGGTTCCCATTCGACAAGGCGATTCGTATGATACCAGACCCATAACGCAACTTTCCATATTCGTGGTGTCGGGGCTCCAGATTGATTTCTAAGATGTAAAAACAAATATGAGTACAAAACTTTGCCAGTAGCCGTCGCTGCCATTGTGGGGCAGTGGGTTCAATCCTCACTTGAGATTGTTAATAATTTTAGGTTTTTAATTAACAGCCATTTTTTTTCAATTGGGTGAAAGTGGACCAATACCGTACTTACCATATGCACAATTATGTTAAAACCTTCAATTAGTATACATACACTAATGTATGATGTTCTCAAACTGCCATCACATCATCACATGGGATACGCGGAGATAATCTAGTGTTAAGATATACCGTCCCCATTTAAACTCATTGTAATATGAAGCTTGTTCAATGCAGGAATTCACATTTGGCGATTCCTGTCAGTGTCTAGTTATTATAAGTTTTTATTAGTTTCTTCATCATCCCCCGAGCGGGAATTGAAGCTACAACGTCATTATATAAATATTCAAAAATAAAATATTTCACCTGGAATTAGCCAACTACCCCAAGGTAGTTTTGCTCTTACTTCAACTTTGCCATATTTAAAGTTAAAAGATTTGCGTGTTGTTATCTTTCCTGATATAACGGGTGGTTCTATATAGTAGCCGGATAAGGTTTTGTAACACTCGCTCGTCGCTATTTCTCCGGTACAGCTATTACTATATTAGAATAAATCAGAAGAATATAAAACGAATATTAAAAAACTTAGATTGAGGTGAATGAATAGGCTGATGCAGATGAAGATGATGACTAATAAATATTAAAAAATATAATGTATTAAATAGCTTTGGGCAAAAAAGCTGGAGGAAGGAACAATATTTTGTAAGTGACTGCAATAATAGAAGAATGATAGATGTCAACAAGGTAATGTGTGGACATACATACTACATACTACATATAGCGTGGTATCACAGTCATTTTGACTATGTTTCCGAAATCCTGGACTTTAAAATGACCGAGCCATCAATCTTGTAAAATAACATTTAACAACACACATTTTTTGGTGTACGTATGTTTGTATGTATGTCTAATAATATATGTATAATGCATTTGTATAATACCTACATATTGTTTAAGTTAGAAGATTTGTCAATAAATACATCAGTTATGAGTGTTTCAGTCGGCATTGCCTTAATTTTTACTTTCCCGTCTTCAAGAGTTGTTACTGCTTCTGATAAATAAATGTTAAATGGATAGTCCTATAAAAAATAAGAGTAATATTACTACAAGTAACCATTACGATGAAAATATCTTAATTAATATGTTAAGAAAATCTCTATCTTTATACACTAACTCCGCAATCTATTGAAATCTAATTTAATTTAAAAAGTTCATGCTAAGAGACTATATATAATAAGACTACTCACTACTTGCACTGCAAGTGGTGGCTTGCTCTCTAAAAATGATACTTTATGTTTGTGTGTCAATATGTGTGTGTAATGTTCATCTTGAGATTTATCTGACTAATCTCCATTACGTCTTATTTATTCTATGTGACATTGGTAAAGTATCGGTCAACTAACTCCTCTAAAAGCCATAAACAAAGAACATACCACAACATACTTTACGACCACACTCTATCTAACATGTGAAACTAATATATTTTGTAATACAGACAATGGATACTTCCCGATTTTTATTTGATTGCTAAAAACCTTTTTTCTTTAAAGTTGAGTTCTTAGACTTACCGGATCTTGAGGATAATATTTTTCAAATTGCCACTGTGTTAAATCTGTAATCATGAAGTCACTAAAATCTTCACTGAAGATTAACGAGCCACTACAAAGCTTTCTCCCACATTGTACTTGAGTTTCGGATATCACACAGTCTGGAGTTTCTTCATACTCAGTAAAATCTAGAAGTGATAATTAGACAGATCAATGATACCGAAACAAACGGAGAGAAAGAAAGAAATGAGTAGCTCTATTTATCTACTTCATTACAAGTATAAATTAAAGATATTTTAATGATTTTTAAAATGTTAAGACACACTAAAAATATAAAAATTACTTAAAGAAAACATATAAAAATTTTAACGCAGCGGGATGTGAACCCGCGCCTCATGGAAACCGTCCAAGCGCTCTGACCACTAAGTTATGCGTTCTTCCTCGCGTTCCGTCGAAATTCTTATATGATTTATGCAACTTGTAAGTCGTTAGCATTTCTGTAGGGAGATTCTTACAAATTTCCGCTACCCGAAGATTATTGCGAAGAACAATCATTTGGCAATAGAGAATGCTATTTTTATTAAATATTTTAATGATTTTTAAAGTTTTATTCCACAGTAAGGATAGAAAAAATAATCAAAGAAATATATATATATATTTTTATAAATGATGAAATCAAAGATTCTTGAAACGTAATCTCTTGCTTGGCTTCTTTAATAAATTATGTAGATCATATAGAATGTAATTTGAAGCAATAGTAGGTGCTGTTCAACACACGGTGTCTCGAAGGGCGAAGAGAGAGGACTGTATTAGGTTCCCTCTATGTACGTTGCTATATGCAGGATACAGCGTGGCGTTTGTCTTCTGCCAGCGTTATGTGATAACATTATTGAAGTAAAAGATAAAATTGCACTCACTAGTTACAACCCACTGCCCTTTTATTGGGAATCGTAAGCCGCTCTTGTCAACTATGCTGATTTCATAATTAATAGTGTCTCCTAAGTGTATTTCTCTATTTCTGTCCTCCAGGATCCACATTTTTTTCTGCGGACGCGGAGAGTACAATTGCCATTCTTTTTTGACTCCGCTCTGAATTAGACTTCCAGAGAAAGACACTAGCATGTATCCGTTATCTGAAATAACGATGGTGCTGGTAAAATAGTTGAACAACTGTTTTTTAAAGCTTACGTCAATAAAAAATTTAGTTAATAGTCTGTAATGATTATATTATTATCTTTATAAATATTTACAATTTGAGATTTTAATATGTAACGATGTCGGCGACGACAGGCGAGGCCAATAATATATGGAGATTTCTTGGATAGGTTTACTTACAAGTACACTACACTTTAGTTTACAGCATACATTATTCTAGAGTTTCATAGAGACTAGAGAGTAAAGTGCCAGTGCCATGGCTTCACCAATCAGGCTTCAATAATTTCTTCCATTGTCCATTGTCAATAAATTATACTTCAACTAATGACGTCATGTTTCATTTTTCATATTTATTCGGATTATTTAGTCTGAGATAATCTGATTATTTTCACGTAATTTACTCAACATTTTTACACTCATATTATAATGATCGAAACTAGCCTAGTTATTTATATTTCTAAATACTATAATTTTTGTTTCTCTTTTGTTATTTCTCGGGCTCAAATGAACCCGGTTCTTTGGAAGGCTTGCGTGGGGTCACTAAACCAATACGTAGAGGCCGTTAGACGTTAGAGAGTATAAAACATTTTACTGTGACGCACCACCCGGATTCCATCTCTGAGTAATCATAGGTAAGTGCCCAGAGATGGTCGCCGGATAGGGCCTAGGAATTATGGACAATATTCAAAACTAAACTGGGATTATGGGATGGAGTTTTAATAAACTGGTAACTGGGCCATTTAATGAGACTAACGGACGGTCCGCCTTCAACAGTCTCAAATTGAAAGGTTGACAGACGGTGACTCACTAGATGGGTCCCCATTAAGCAGCGTGATGCCTCGGGCCCAACATCAGTGTGGTTGGCTAAGGGTGTCGAGAGGTATGAACCGGTCTCATCATCACCATCAGATTGAGCACTTCCACCCTTTCGAGCATATAGCTCTTGTGCTCCACTCCGCCGGCCAATGAAGTCAAGCCAGAGGTGGGGGATGAATTACAATTTCCCCCTGGATTACTTATTTATGTTAATATTATTGCTTATTTTTAGGCTTAGGCTTAATAGGCTTATTTTTGTTGTTATTATTATTAATATTCATCAATTTAATATTATATTCAATATATTATAGTAAAAAGAAAAAAAAGTAAATGTTTACCTGGTAACGTGACTCTTAATCCTCGTGGCTTTAGTGCTTCAAATTTTACATTAGAATTTGCTGAAAAATTATTTAATGAAGCTCTTTCAATATTTAATATAGTAAAGAACAAAAAAAATAATAAGTGCTTCATGTTAGCGTCTGATTTTAGATACAGTTTCACTCGCACTGGATTTTTTTATTGTTTTTAGTTTTACATTGATTAATTTTTATTATCTTGAGGTCTTGTGGGATATTGTTTAAAATATTTTAGTCCAGAGTTATTGTAATATCAACTTTGTTTACTATTACTGACGATTTCTTTTTGAACGATCTAAAAGTTATGACCATGACTTTACTACATAGTGGTAAACCCATACCATCTACGTCTCATTACTACAGGAATTAAAAATATTTTTTTTTGATTTACCAGATAATATAGGCGATGACCTAAGACCTTAATATTTTATTATTATAAATTTGTTATTTTTCTACATATATATAAACAGTCATTAGCAAAAGATTTTTTAAAATATTTTTTGAGTACCACAAACAAACAGAATAAATTAATTAACAGTTACATTTTTCTGTTAATAAGTTCTTTTATATGATATATATAGAAATTCATGTTTTCAGCTAATATCTGATTCTGTACAGTTGACTTTAATAATACACCCTACTACTTCACCCTTTAATCCCCCTAGCGGGTAGTCCAGGGCGAACTCTTTCGCCTCTTCACTGTCATTAACCTCTTCTCCTCATGCTTTTGGGTCCTCATGCTTTTTACGTGACCTTCCTCCAGTATCTCCATATTGTGTTTTTGAAAATCAACCGAGTCTCGCCCTTTACCCCTCTTACCATTTACTTTTGGCTTTATATATATTTTTTTACTATTATTTTGTTCACTAAAACACTCACTGTGACATCCTCGCTGGTACCTACCACTCTGTGTATCTCTTCGGTGCGGATTCTGCCAGTTAAACTGACTGCATATCCTCCCAAGAGGTCGTATCTCCACAGCACTCACCTTTGTTCATTCTTCTTCTGCAATACTCACGTTTCACTCCACCAGAATTGCATTGTGTACGGCCAAACGTGCAGCTACACTGACCTTGTGCCATCTCAACAATGCAGGTAAGGCACCGCTCACATCCATTTCGTATCTTCCATCTCTATTTAACATACTTCCCAGGTATACTACTTCATTCACTTATTCTATTCACAATAATCTTGCATTAGTTCCTTTCTTCGTCTTTTTGAAACCAGAACCACCGACACCGTGCGGCAACTCGCTTCCTCCCATGCCACGCGCTCGATGTCCGCTCAAAGTGCCACCATACGGGATTACGCGAGAATTGTTTCATTTTCACGATCCCATGTGACCGTCGTGTATTTCGTCACTAAGCTAATTCCCTTAATGAGTTTAGGAATAATATTTTAAGCTCCCAAAGTAGGCAACCCTGATCAACATACGAGTACTCGTATAAATTATACTTTCTATGCACACTCTGATTGTTGTTATGATAAAACTTGTATATTAAGCAATTAAGCATTTCAATTTATATATCTGAGTACAGGAGCGTTGCTTAAATATTTTTAATGACTGCGTGTATCTTCGGAAAACAACGTCGCACTTTGCCTAACGTACGAAATAAATATAGTTCTTTATAATGAATATAGATACGATGTCTGTACTTAGTAACCATATATATTTTTTTAAATAAATATAATTATGCGAGCACATGCTGTATAGTAATATTTTTTTTGTTTCTAGCTGCCTATATATTTCTTTTTTTAATTTACAGTACTTGAATTTTGTTTCTAATCAATATTAATTTCAGTAAATTTTGTAGTGGTTTTTATGGTAAAACGACACTCCGATTCCTATTTGACTCCCAAATTCTAAATATTAAGTGTTGAATTTCGAATCTCAACGCTGCATCTAGTATATAATATATTGTAAATTGAAATATTATGTAAGGCAGGGAACGGAGCGTCCTCCTCTATCCTCGTCCGTGAAGCTAAAAAAGAATATATCCAAAATATCTGTATAAGGTTCGTATTTGGACTTCGCAAGTACGATCTATCTCCTAGTTTGAAAAAGCTCAAGCGGCTCCCAATTCGACTTCGCCGGAATACTCACGTTCTTTGCTCTCGTTTATAGCATTCTTTTTAATCCGTTTTCTCCATCGTATATCAAAGAAGGATTTAAATTTTTATGTGAATCACATGACTTCCTCCGCTCTGAATTTAACTTAACTCACTCTTCTTCCTTCTCTATTAAATCCGTCCGCCTATGGAATTCCTTACCATTAACCATCAAGAAGGCGGCTTAAAAATTATCACCTCGCACTAAGTAGTACTAATTCTTATTATGTATGTATGTATGTATATAATATATATGTAGGTATGTGTCCATGTGCTTATGATGTCCATATATTTATCACATTGTTACACAGGGGTTCTCTTCTAGGCAACCTGCGGGTAAAGAAGAAATTATAACGAAATGCGTCTCCACCCCAAAGGTTGCCTAGAAAAGATCGCTCATTTAACGAGAAGGCCGCCTGGTGTACAGTGTTTTATACTAAGAGCAGATTGTATTTTTTATATCTTATCGGTGTAGAATAAGGAATTACTTTATATATATATATATATATATATATATATATATATATATATATATATATATATATATATATATATATATATATATATATATATATATATATATATATATATATATATATATATATATATATATATATATATATATATATATATTAACACCTATCAGCTTCACGCTTTAACCCGTATCCAAAATTGATCAAAAAATAACCTATGCCTATATCTAAATAAAACATGCACACACATAATTCCGGGATCGGCATAAAAAGCAGCCTACGTCCTTACACAAGGTTCCATCTATCTCAACACCAAAATTCATCAAAATCGGTTAAGCCGTTAAGGCGTGAAAACGTAGCATACCTACAGACAGAGTTACTTTCACATTTACAATTCGTAGGGATATCTGAATTTGAAACCCACGCCATTTAGTTAACAAATTCAGATAGTTATCTTCGAGCTATTTAAAATTAAATTTGATTTACGCAAATAATAAGATTACTTGATACGTTAATTCGATAAACTATTATTATGATAAAAAATTATAATCTGAAAGATAAGAAATATATCATTATTAAGTTAAAATGATATTCAAAGTTTTTCTCATCTAAATTACACATTATAAAAAAAACAGTTTTACTGTAAATTTCAGATCACAGTATTTTATTTATTTTGTTCAATAATTTGGGCTATATCAGCTGATATGGGCTATATCCCAAACTGTGTCGATACAGCCTGGGGTCTAGCGGCGTAGTTCCAGTGGAGCGTCGTCTTATGACGCATCAGAGTTAGTCTGTTAGACATTCTTTTTTTTTAACTTCTACGCTGTATCCCCACACATAGCAGCGTAGGCAGAAGGAAACTTGTCGTTCTAGATTCTAACATTTTTTTGCTTAATTTGGAGTATTTCAAGAGCGTTGTAAAAAAAATGGGTCATTATGAAATTAAGTTTGGAAAGCCATGGGCTATATTATATATATCACTCGTTTCTTGGAACTTTTCGTTACCATTAATTATATCATTAATTAAATATGAAATATCATAAGACATAAAATATCCATAAGAATATCTATGAGATACTTAGTTATAATATTGAATTTGAAGCCACGACTTTGTATTTATGTATATGTAGCTACATAGATTAATTACTGGCGACTGATGGCGTGTTTCTTCTCGTAATATTTATAATCATATATTATTGGAATATTCTCTAATATAAAATATTATAGTGTTAGGTATTACATAATAACAAGTGTTGTTGTTCCCGATTGTGACTAAAATGATGTTTCCCTAATGGAGTACGATAATATGATAACAATATGATTACAATAGCTTTACGTTATGTCGGCTTTGTCAGGATTCTTGGAGCCCGAGACCAGGTCATCATTGGGGCTCTAAATTCACGAGAGCCTCCCACGCGTCTACATTTAATACCGTATATAATTATACAAAGCTTAAACTGTACAATTAGTACAACTTACTGAAATTATAACTGAATATATTATTGATTCCAGGTTTATGGTATTCTGATGTGTCAGCTTCTCGTGACGATGGCCTTCATCACACTGTTCGTGTATCACGCACCGACTAAAGCATGGGTGCAGAAGAACACCTATATGTTGTGAGTTACTTTTTTTATTATTATTTTTAGAAAAAGTAGAGTAAAGTATTTAAATTTTTTTTAACGTAGCTGGATTTGAAGTTGCGCCCCTTAGACGGTTTCCAATAGAGGCAGGATCAAATGTGTTCAATTTTGTATGTTTTCCAAATATAGATGAAATTTGACAAGTAATTAAAGGAAAAAATATGTAAATATGTAATTTATAAGTTTAATACAGAAAATGTAGTTCGTGTCATACCGCAAATTTAAATTATTGACTTCGACAAGCCTCATAAGTATGAAGTCACAGATTATCTTCCTTTTCGCTGTCTATAATAAAAAAGAATTCCATAAAATTTCCAGCTGGATCGCCTTCGCGCTGGTGTTCATTTGCCTGATCGCGATGGCGTGCTGCCCGTCCGTGCGCCGCTCCTCGCCCATGAACTTCATCTTCCTGGGCATCTTCACGGTGGCGGAGAGCTTCCTGCTCGGCGTCACTAGCAGCATGTATCAGAGCGATGCGGTCAGTTTTATTGTTTTTGGGTGAAAGTGTTCAGCTGCTCATAAGATTTAAGTCCATAAATGGAAAAACAAGTTTGCATTTTCCTTTTGAGTAATCATTATTTAATTTGATATATGACGGTAACTTACATACAATGCTTTTATAATATTATTAAATTTAAGTTATTATATAAAGTTTTAGGATTATATTATTATTATTTTATTATTTGTTTATTATTGTTATATTTTTTTTAATTCTATTCTCATCGAACTTTTTGACACACATGCACCATTACGGTATTAAGGTACTTATGGCAAAACATAATACCGCAAAGTCTGTGTATAAGAAAAATCCTACGAATGCAAACCTGCAAAGGTACAAAACACTGCGGAACAGATGTAACAAAACATGCAGAGATGCACGTCGCAAATATATCTTTTCATCTATTGATCGTAGCAATGCAGCAAAAACTTGGAAATTTCTGAACGCGATGGGGATAGGAGGTAGGCGCACACGTACACCAACCTCAAGCAACTGCACGGATTTAGAATGTCTAAACAATTCTTTTACGAATGTCAATCGGATGACTGATAATATTAAGACAAATACCCTTCAATCACTATCACTTCTTCCTGATCCTTCAACCAACCCTTTTCTTTTCAACACTATTACAAGAGCGGAAGTACGTAAGCATGTGCTAGCTATTAAATCGGATGCTACTGGCTATGACAACGTAAGTCGCCGTATGATTATGTTATCCCTTAATTCGATTCTTCCTGTATTATGTCACATTTTTAACCACTCCCTTGCCTCTAGTCAATTTCCTGATACCTGGCGACATGCGCTAGTGATTCCTGTTCCGAAAATATCCAATCCAACTTCATTTTCCAACTATCGACCAATTTCTATACTTCCTTTTCTATCTAAAGTGCTCGAGCGCATTGTTTATGAACAGCTTTACCTATTCTTACATACTAATAATGTCCTGTCACCTTTCCAATCCGGTTTCCGCCCTGGACACAGTACAGTCACAACCCTTAATAAAGTCTGTGATGATATTCGATTTGGTATTGATAACCAGCAAGTCACTCTACTTGTCTTACTAGACTTTACGAATGCTTTTAATACTGTTGATTATGATATTTTACTAGCAATTTTAAAGTCCATTAGTATTTCATCAACTGCTACTGAATGGTTTTCATCTTACCTTCATGGTCGCAGACAAAGCATTAAGCTTGATGGCAGGCAATCCTCGCCGAGCTACGTTAACGCTGGTGTCCCGCAGGGTGGTGTGCTTTCACCTTTACTATTTTCCATTTTCATTAACAATCTCACTCAACACATATCGTCTTCTTATCACCTTTACGCAGATGACTTACAAATTTACACCACAGTAGCCGTCAACGATATTACCAGTGCAGTCATTCGGATTAATTCCGATCTACATGTAATAAGTACGTGGTGTAAATCTTTTGGGTTATCGATAAATCCAAGTAAGTCTCAGGTATGTATATTTGGTAACTCTAAACAACTGTTTAAAATTCATTCTCCTTTACTGTCAATCTTATTAGACAATGTTCGCTTAGAGCCTAGTACGAGTGTTGTGAATTTGGGAGTGAAGATGGATGGCACACTTTCCTGGTCACCCCACGTTTCTGAGCTTAGTCGTAGACTTTTCTCCGCCATAGGTAGATTGAGAAGATGGGGGAATTTTTTACCTTTAAAAACCAAAATATCCTTGGCCCACACCCTTCTCCTGCCAATCCTTGACTATGCTGATTCCTGCTATCTCGACTTATCTCAACAGCTACTTAATAAACTCGAGCGATTTATTTTTGGACTGAGAAAGTACGACCATGTGTCGCAGTTTCGCAGCCAGCTAAAGTGGCTGACGATACAACACAGACGCCACTTACACTCCCTCACTCTCCTTTATACCATCCTCTACCATCCGGTTACTCCTATGTACCTCAAGGAACGTTTCAAGCTCTTAGGGTCAAGCACCAATCACTCCCAACAACTCCGCTCCCGGACTAACAACCTCCTAGAGATTCCTAGAGTAATAACCTAAGAGAATAACCTCCTAGAGTCCTGAGTTCACTTCTTTCAGTCATAATAAATTGCAAGCAAGCAATTTTGCGTAAGGATTATTTAAAGCGCTTATATAATATTCAAAAACTAATACTAAAACATTAGGCTCGTTACATAAAATTAATATATCAGATGCACATACCTGCACAAAATGTTTACTTTTACATATCATAGAAACTGAAACTATTTTCTATAAAATGTGTATAAGATATACCTAATACTAATACACACTGACGACGGTATTTTTGTGGGAAATATTAATATATATACATGTAAAGATAATTACAGAACTCTTAAAAATTATAAATTTCTTAACTCAGCCTTCACTGTTCAAAGAACAGTCTGAATAGGTTATTCAGAATAGAAATTATGACTATGTATATATAGACATGTTAAAAATTTATAAATCGACTAGACAAAAATTTTATAAATAAGTGTCTATAAAAAGTTGATATATTCACCACCTTTTTATTCGGGATTTCCCAAATAACAGTGTTGCCATATAAATAAAATTAGTTATCGTACAACAAATATACAATAGACATTATTATTCTATAAATGCTTATATGTGTTTATGCAAGCATTTTAGATTAAAAGATAAATAACATTTTACAAAGTGGTATTAATTTTGAAAATATCAAAAAGCAAGTGGCGCTTACTCACTATGAGTGACTAACTACCAAGTATTGATTCATTATAAGATCGTTATCACTTCGTTATCCTATCTATGTGTTTATTAAAAATAACCCAATAATGATACAGACAGCATCAGTATTATATTTATCTATAATTTTTACGTAAATTTAAATATGTACAAAAGCATAGAATTGATTTTTATTGTTAAAATAAAATATTTTATAAATTTATTCTTAAGTTAGCACTAAGGTTACGAATTCTAAACTTTAACACTTTCTAAACTCTTTTTTGTGCTTTATTACAATTAAATATTACAACTTTTAAAGCCACAATGGTTCAGCAAGAGAGCGTCTGACTGTAAACGTGGCTACGGATTCGATCTTCATTCATTCTGAAATAATTATTTTCAATTCTCCGCCCTGGAAAAAGACATTGTAGCGTTAAGTTTCGCCACTAATCGCGTAGTATCTCAAATTTTAACGGAATATATATGTCTTATATATGTAATATTAAGCTCTTTCTGCCATTCTTTAAAAAAAGTAAGTAGGCTGAGAGAATCGATAAACGATATGGCGGGATTAAGCGTTAGTGTCCGACCGAAAGTTCGATTTCGGTTTCGGTTTAGTTTCGGTGGCAAACTAAACTACGACCGAAACCGAAACTGCATTCGGGAGTTGTTGTAAATACCTAATCATGTCGTGACATGTTTGTGTTCGCAATGTGTTTTGTTTGTTGTGAGTTTTCGTGTGTTTTATTTTAAATTTAGAAGGTTTTATCGTGTGATATAGTATGAGTTAGAGTATGTAGTAAATATCGAAAAATTATTTAATACAACAAGTTTAACATGACTATCTAAATATTTTGTGGTTATTTTAACTCATTCGCTAATGCTATACATAATTAAATATAAGTTAGATATACTTTAAGGATTTTTAAAGTATCCGAGGATTGGAACCCGCACCTCATGGAAACAAAAAGACCGCTTGTTATAAATTTATATATTTTCTTTAAATATTCTTTCTATCCTTAGTGTGGATTTCACTTTAAGAATCATTAAAATATTTAATAAAAAGATAATTCTCTCTTGGAAAATGATTGTTCTTTACAATAAACTTTTGAAAGCGAAAATTTGTAAATATCTTCCAACAGAGATGCTAATAAAGTAATAAGTTGTATAAACCATATAAGAATATCGATGCAGCGTAAGGAAAAATGTACGGCTTAGTGGTCAGAGTGCCTGGTCGGTTTTCCATGAGGGCGTGGGGTCAAATCCCACTGTGTTAAATTTTTATACGTTTTCTTTAAGTATTTTTTAAGAATTAAGTATTTAGAGCTGCAACGTTGAATTTAATAATTATTACCAATATAACCAAGTAGCAAGTACAGTTAAATAATTGTTTCTTTTGGAAAATTAGCACGCTATAATGAAATGAGTGGGGTACTTACAAAGGTATCCATTTTTAGGTTTTGTGTATTAATATTAAATATCTACTTATAACAATTGCGATATTAGGTAACAACTTAAAAAAGTATTTAAGTTATTATGTAACGCATTTTTAAAAACTATGTGGTTTTAAAGAAAAATAATACAACTGGACTCAAAACATGATACCTCTAAGGAAGTTTCGGAAGGTTTCGGTTTCGGCCGAAACTGTGACCGTTGTCGAAATTCGTTTTTGTTTTCGGTTTCGGTCGTAAAAATCAGTTTCGGTCGGACACTATTAGCGTGAAACTTATGTTAATATATAACAATGTTATAACAGTGTCACTACAGCGCAAGTGAAGTGTATATTCAATGGCTTATCTAACTCGCTGGGAAAGAGTAAGCGTTGCGTTTCGACACCTACAAAAACAAACAAAGTCGAAATATACTTAATAGAATAATTTGTAGATTTTTTTGGTTTCACTATGTTTCCCGCATATAACGCTGTAGGCAGATGGAACCTATTGTTAAGAATAAAATTGCGTATTAAGTGGAAGAACTCATCGAGTGGGAATCGAACTCACAAGCGTCGCGTTTATGGTCATACACCGGGCCACTGAGCCACGATAGAATCTAGATATTTTTATCTACTATTAACCTATATTATATATAACTTAATTAGTTAGAGCTCTTTGAAAAATTGTGAAAAGCGCAGGTTCAAATCCCGTTACATTTGACATTGTAAGTGAATTTTTTGTATTTTTTTATTAATAATTGTGGAAAGACCGATATTATTCATATTAAATCGTTATCGTCGTCTTATCCAGCTGACTCTACAGCGCCCTATCTGATATCAGTGATCGTGTTGCACGATACGCGTACGAACGTCAATATGGCACAGGTTAGTTCATTTTAGTTTTTTAATAATATTATTATGGAAATGAAACTTATTTAAAATAACAATATTTACTGTTACATATATATTAATTATTTAAATTTATATACACTTGAGTAAGGTAATTATTGTGCATTGTTTCATTAACGCATAGACTACAGAAACAATGATCATTAAGGTTAATATTTACATTTTTTTTAATGTTCACACGTGAATCGTGTCAGTGTCGTGTCGTATCCGGTCAGAGAGAATTTGTTCAGAATAGACATTGTTTTACATTTTCCTTCCATTTTTTTATGATTTCATAACAAGTGGGCCAACAAAATATAACGTACGCCATTTTAGGATATAAATAACTGTCATTCTGTCCTGGACTGGATGATTGTTTATAATTTAATTATGTTATACCTTTAGGCTTTTGTTAAGCAAGGATACCTATCCTGTCCTTGGGCGGATCAATTTCATATCAATGTAAATTGTACTGTGTATACCAAGCTCGCCATTCACTGAATTAAAAATCATTCGCGGCATCATTTGGTATTTTGGACCACTGTTTAGAACAACCTTTGATCTGAAGCAAGCAAAAACATACAATTATACAAACACTATGCTTCACGCTGTATCACGCAGTTTGCCTCAGCTTCCCTCTGCCTATCCCGCACATATGGCAGGGTAGACAGAGGGAAACGTAGGCAGAAGGAACCTAGTGTTAAGAAACTCCATTCCTCGCTTTTGGCCTTCCGGGACATTGCGTGTTGAATGGAGGAACTCAACTCTTACAGGCCTCTGCGTCACGACGGACTCTATCTATGCCATATTTGGTACAAAAGATTTTTCAATTCAGTAATTCTAGTTCAATTTGGATATTTTTTGTATTACTCTATTGATGTACCTACTTCTAATATTTGCGGCTTATCTTGTCATTTATGATATCATTGTAATATAGATACCCAACGAATATGCACATGTAAGTGCATGTCCATTACACTTATTTTAAAGACGTAAATATGTAGAAATAAAAAAATGTAAACAAGATGACTAACACAAACATATGAGTCGCCCATAGTTTATAAATTTATTTTTATAAATGTGATAAGTATTTGAGAGGAGAATACTCACAACTTTTATTATATGTGTATGTATTTATACATATATTTTTATTATATTTACAATATTTTTTAATTACTTGATACTTTTTGAAAATTTGTCTATTATTTTCAATGGAAATTAAATTTAACAATTCATGAATTTCAAAAAATATTAAACCCACATTATTTAAGTACTTACCTTGTAATTTATGTTGCCCTGGTGTATTACCACTGTTACTGGTACTGTGTTGTGTCGCCATGACCAGCAACCAATAGGATAAGGGCATAACTATAAAAAATATAGGGTATATATAAACTTAGGGTAGGGTAGGGTATATAAAAATACGAAAGTGGACCGAGGAGGTTTTAATCATTGTTTAAAATGACCTCAATGGTTAAAATTTTAATTATTCGCCAAATTCGTAATGGTTGATGACAAATATTATACTCTTTGCAGTCAGGGTACTACGGTCCTCAAAGTTACGGTGATGATGGGGAAGCCCAAGTCACCTTTGATTTTACAGAGCAAAGCATACGGAAAGGATTCATTAGGAAGGTAAGAAATACTAATTATTAATTTTATAACTATATATATATTTAAAAAAAAACTACACGATATTTCTCTCTTACAACGCTGTGTTCTATAAAAAATGACAATTGACTGACTGAATGACGTATTATAACTGTTTATTATAAATATAAACTATAAAAATACTCGTTAATAATAAGAAAAAATAAAAGAAAAATCGATTCTATTTAATTAGTATATAACAATATTAAATAACTTTTAAAGTATGCATTTATGTATTTTTATACAGGTATATGCAATACTGATGTCACAGCTTCTAGTTACAATGGGATTCATTGCATTGTTCCTCTTCCACGAACCAACCAAGCAATTTGTTCGACAGAATTCGTATCTCTTGTAAGTAATTCAAGATCCTCACACAAACGACATGCAGAAACTGCTATTAACATTTAACTGGCATTAAGTCGAGTAAAAATTTGGGGAAGCGAAGTTCTCTAGGCGGAATTAATATTTAAAAGTGACAAGCAATAATTATAACTATAAGATACTTATAATATTATAGAGAACTTAATAATTGTAATATTTCATTAGAAATATAAATTTCAAAAGGACAGGCTAATTAAAATATGTTTATACATTTTTAGCTTCACGCTGTATCCCGCACATAGCAGAGTGTTAAAACACTCCAATCTCCACATTCAACCATTCTACACATTGCGTGTTGAGTGGCGGAACTCTACGCCGCGCTTTCTCTTGTTACCAGGGGGTAGAAACTTCCGTCTCCCCGAATGGGAATCGAACCCACAACTATATACAATATACGTCATTCCAAGTCGTAATATATATAAAATTTGTTGAAAATTTTCTTTCCTCGCAATAGTAATTTATATATATATATATATATATATATATATATATATATATATATATATATATATATATATATATAATATTATATATATATATATATATATATATATATATATATATATATATATATATATATATATATATATATATATATATATATATATATATATATATATATATATATATATATATATATATATATATATATATATATATATATATATATAACAAACATTGGAAGGTACATATGTATGCATATATAATATTTATGTGGTATATATTTGTTAATAATATCTTAAATGTCAAACATAATTTGCACTATATTGTATTATGGGAAAAATATTAGAAGTAATATTAAATATTTCTTTCTCCGCAGCTGGGTAGCATTTATAATAGTATTTGTATGCATCATATCAATGGCGTGCTGCACGGAGGTCCGTCGCACTGCGCCCATGAACTTCATCTTCTTAGCAATATTTACGATAGCCCAGAGTTTCCTCTTGGGTGTAGCCACCAGCGTGTATGACGTGTCAGAGGTACGTACCATGGAATGTAAAGAGAATTATTATTATTTTTGTAAAGAGAATTATTATTATTAGTTAATTATTATTATTAGTTTGTTTTGAAATTGTCAATCATTTTATAATTTGTGTTGGCTATTATTGAGTATGTAATATCGAATTCTATACAGAAAAATGTCCTTTTTCTGTAATACGATATTTAAAGACATCAGGGGTAATATCTGACCGTGTCTGACAGTGTCTGATTTAGTCACGATGTTTGTGAATTCGATGCTTACTCAGGGGATGAATTGTTCTCATATACTCGCTCTGACAAGGACGTGGACGGAATGGAACGGTGGACGGAATATTTTGATGATTTTTAAAGTGTTAATCCACACTATAGATAGAAAAAATACTTAAAAAAAAACATAAAAACTAGAACGCGCCGGGATTTACTATATTTATTAAACTAAATTGTAAACACAATATGTAAAATAAATCATTATAAAAAATGACTTTTTAAATATGACACAGGTTATGATGGCGATCGGCATAACAGCCGCAGTATGTCTCGGGTTAACGATATTCGCGTTCCAAACTAAGTGGGACTTCACGATGATGGGCGGCGCTCTGGTAGCCGCTTCTATAGTGCTTCTTGTATTTGGTGAGCAAATCCTTTTTAGGTGGCTTAGAAAAAGACTAGAACCTATTTGAAATCCAATAACAACACAGATTAAATATACTAAAGTAGTAATATGTAAAAATTGTAATTTAAGAAAAGTTAATGTGGTCGAAAGTAGCCATTTATTTATAAAACCATATTTTATATTTTTTATATTTTCCAGGTATACTGGCGATTATAATCCGAAGCAACATACTGAACCTCGTATACGCGGCGGCCGGCGCCCTTATATTCTCCATGTACCTCGTTTACGACACTCAGCTGATGATGGGCGGCAAACACAAGTATAGCATATCCCCAGAAGAGTATATTTTTGCAGCTTTAAATTTATATTTAGATATTATCAACATTTTCCTTTTCATTCTTACTATTATAGGGAGCTCGAAATAAAATGTTTCATTGAATAAGTAATATGAATTAATATTTATGATAGCTATAGCTCTGATATGACAAAGCGCGGCGTTAAGATCCGCCAGGAACACGCTACTCGTATATCTCTAAAATGGGTGCAGAGTCGAGAACGAAATGTCTTCTCTAGATTCTCTCTGCTTAAATCATTTACAGTGAAACTCAAAAATAAAAATCTAATAAATAGTACCAAGTATTTTTTACTACCCGACCGAATTACAAATATAAATATATTACGACGCGGATTTTGATAAGCGCGGCGTTGATTTCCGCCACTCAACACGCAATGCATCAAGGCGGAAAGCGGGGAACAGAGTGTCTTAACACTAGGTCCCTACGGTTCTCTCTGCCTACCCTGCCATGTGCGGGATACAGCGTAAAGCTAATTAATTTTTTTTATTTACTTTGATATCTACTACTTGTTATAGTTGCTATTGACTATGTTCGAATACAAGCCGAGGTTCGAGTCTTACAGGGCTGTCCTTGGGGTCGATGACCCCTCGCAACGAGTAGTGCTTGCAATTTCATAGGGAGTACCTTCCCCAGCACCGCAGTAAAGGCCAATAGAGCTAACCACATTAACACACAGATTAAAAAATAATTTATTTTTAAAACTGAGACTAAAGTAAAATCTTTTTAAAACAAATTGTTTTTAAGGGGACAGTAAAAGCTAAAGTATAAAAATATTAGAAGAGAAACTATTAAATGAATAAATCTTTGTATGAAAATTTATTTATTTAATAATAATAATAATATTTACTTACCAAAATATTTGCTAAGTAAATTATTATATAATTATTTATGACATATTCATGTAAAATAAATGGAAACTTATACGTAATGTATGTATGTATGTATAATATATTTTAATATTTTTGAAAAAAGGTGTATTTGTATATGTTCTTATAATATAACTTTATTAAATAATGTAATGTTTTATTATTTTAATAAGAATATAAAAAAAAATCTAATTAATATATAGCATTTTTTTCATTTTGTAAATTTACTTACTAAATATTGCTGCGTTGGATTCTGACACTCTTTCCGAGTCCTTCACTGCGGTGTTTAAAAAGCGTAACGAAAAAAATAATAAACTTAAACATTAATAGAAACGTGAAACGTTTTCTCTAGTTACTTCTTTTTTTTTCCTTTCTTTACTTCTGCTATATAAGCGGATGCTAAATAATATACTGTGATCTGAAATTTACAGTAAAACTGTTTTTTTTTTTATAATGTGTAATTTGTATGAGAAAAACTTTGAATATCATTTTAACTTAATAATGATATATTTCTTATCTTTCCACAGATTATAATTTTTTATCATAATAATAGTTTATCGAATTAACGTATCAAGTAATCTTATTATTTGCGTAAATCAAATTTAATTTTAAATAGCTCGAAGATAACTATCTGAATTTGTTAACTAAATGGCGTGGGTTTCAAATTCAGATATCGCTACGAATTGTAAATGTGAAAGTAACTCTGTCTGTAGGTATGCTACGTTTTCACGCCTTAACGGCTTAAACGATTTTGATGAATTTTGGTGTTGAGATATATGGAACCTTGTGTAAGGACGTAGGCTACTTTTTATGCCGATCCCGGAATTATGTGTGTGCATGTTTTATTTAGATATATGCATAGGTTATTTTTAATCAATTTTGGATACGGGTTAAAGCGCGAAGCTGATAGGTGATTATATATATATATATATATATATATATATATATATATATATATATATATATATATATATATATATATATATATATATATATATATATATATATATATATATATATATATATATATATATATATATATATATATATATATATTCAAAGCAATAAGACCGCCTTTGCACTGATTTTATCTATCTATTCTATTTTATCTATTTAATTTTAATCCATTATTATCTAATTTTATCTATCTATTCCATTTATATTATAAATTAGCGTCCACTAATTTTATCGGTGGACAGTAGTTTTTATGGCGTGGGTTCTGTGCTTACGTAGAGGTACGCAGATGGAGTTGAAAGGCCTGTATGGTGCGCTAGGAGAAAG